>VDFB02093604.1:0-10391 GCA_007258455.2 Sequoia sempervirens | reverse complement strand
ATTTTTTGATATCACCATATTCATATTGTGATGTTAATGATCAGGTCAAAACTTCATGAATGCCTTAAAACAATACAATAGTGCAATAGCTTAAGATTGACAATGCAATAATATATCATTTAAAGTCAACTTGAATATACCTGCTAAATATACCTATGGAAATCACTGTGACATGTAGTCTTTGAGAAGGCAAACTGCTGAAACACAAGTAATAAATAGTGTCAGCCTCAACAAATGTATATATATCAAATATCTAAATCAAATACCTGTAACTGTAACATGTAACTGAAAATCATCCATATGAGAGATCAATGTGAATTCCAAAGCACTGCATAATCAATTTTGACATCAAGGACAAACCACAAAACAACTAAAATCCAACAAACTCCCCCTTTGTCCTTGATGGAAAAACAAATATCATCTCTCCCCCTTTTTTCCTCAATGACAAAGAATGGAAGAAGAGAATGTGAGATGCCTTGAATATAAACAACTGAAAGTCCAAGCAACACATATTCATCTGAAAGTAGAAATCAAGAATCAAAGACTATCAACATATTATTACTTTAGTCATAATCAAATAACTCTATGTCATATATCTCCTTGTGTTAATCTCATGAGCAATCACAATAGCTTTGAATCCACAACAATCAAATAACTCGTCTGCACCAAATACCAACTATATAAACAATGTTACCAGCATAAATAACCATGTACCAAGGCATCAATTATGCACTTCTCAAGAAGTTTTGTCACTTGCAAGGTAGCATCTACAACATCAAAAGTATTATGAGCTTCTCCCCCTATTTGAGATAACAAAGCAAATATCTTTCAAGCATGGTACTATCATAAAACATGATACTATTCACCATCTATCACAATGTCACAAGAATCTACACAAGCTTAAAGCACATTGTGAGAAAAACAAATCTCAAGGTACTCTTACCAATTAGCCTTGCTTCTCCTTTGTTACTTGGCATGGATATCATAAGCATAAAAAAGATCAAATCATTCTCAAAATCTTAGAAATAGATTCATAATCATAAACAAGTTGATCATTATCTTGACAAGCACTAGTGTTAGATTCCTTCTTACTCCAAAACAAAAAAAAATCTTTTGACACCTACTACTTTTTTTATGCACCAAGAACCAATAGTCATAACTCTGTCCAAGAACACCAATCTCACATCTAGATCCATTGGAAATGCACACTGTGAAGAATGTTATCGCTTCCCAGATAGGGAAAAATAAATACATGTTCACAAGGTTAAGTATTGAAACTTGCTCAAAGTCAAATGTTGTTCACTGAATACAGTTTGAGTAATTATTGTTTGCGAAAAATTGTTAGACATTAATACTGCAACGTATACTAACTGGACCTTGGAAAGCTTGGAAGTTTGGTATGATAATTAGGCAGAGGCATAACATTGTGTCTAATAGGTATTTTTGAACCAATAATATCATGAAGTTGTCACTTGCTCATTTTATCATTTGATACGAGCACCACCACTAGACCATATATAACCAATCATCCTGACAACTATCCTTTAGAATCAGCACAAGATCAAGTAATTTGGAATGTATTAAGCAACTCTGAGCTGTCAAATAACTCAGCTTGTGAACCATAAAGAAACACCATGAATACTACCAAATAAAATATACTTGTGACTTGATACCACTAAAATTCATCAAGCACATTAGAGTTTTGTGCATTCTTTTTACATCATTATCATTTTACTAAGCAAAGCAAGTTTCTTTACTATTGCATCAATATCTATTAAAATTTCACCTGCTTATGAATTCATCATAGTACCACTTTTTGACATAAATTGATAATGTACGACGTTTTTCCTCTGACTGATATGCATTTCAGGAAAGGCACAATCATAAAATTTATGTTCCTTTACTACAACCTTCAATTATCATGCATTCAACCTTGAAATCATCAACAAAAATTTACTAGGACTGAGAACCACATAACGTCATCCAAAAATAAAGCATTGTCACTGTGGAAAATAGGCTACTATACTTTGACAACTGAAAACAATGCAAATTGTTGAGAACATCAGCCAAGTTTGCTAAAACCCTCACACCTGGTCCTGTTATGATCCTGTTACAGAAGAATGCATTCCAAGAAATGAAACTTTCACACTGTCAAATGAAATGAAAGTTACTTCCTAATTTTGAATACTATTTACAATGACTTATCAAAGTGTAATGAATACATATCCAATAAGAATCATAAAGGTATTGTTATGATGATTGTTGCACAAACCACAATACATGTTCCAAAGTCATCCTTTCAAAACATAATGACATTCTTGATACCTTGAGATCCAATTATGACATGAACATTTGCATGAAAATTATTAAAGCATGTCTATTTAGGAAGGATACTATTATGTATACTGTCAATCATGTACTAAAAAGTCATCAAATGACTACAGCAAAAATCAAAGAGAAAGTAGCTAGCAATACTTCCATAAACTGTCACCAAAACTTAACGAAAAAAAAAACTTGTTCCACTACATTCTAAGACTCCTTTGGGATAGAAAATAAAACTTTGGATTACTCCCCCTAAAACCAACAGCCATTACATGCTAAGGGAAGATCCTTGTGCATCATGCACAAGACTAAGTCCTTCCTTCTTCTTTTCTTGCTTTCTTCTCCAAATTCTTAGAGATTCATTTCCAGATGATTTATCTCTAAAAAACCTTGCTTTATGACCAAATCCATTACACCTAAAGCAAACAATTGAATATTTGCACTCTCCTACATCATCTTTTAGAAACAATTTAGCATAATTTATTGCAATATGACCTGACTGACTACACCTAAAGCATGTGACAATACCATAGTTCCTTTGCCAATCATTTTTCTTCACTTTAATCCAACATTCAGATGCTATGTGACCATATTCAAAACAGGAATAACAATAGCCTGAAAAAGAACAATTAAACCTCATCAATTTACCTTGCCAAGCAAAGGGAGATCCTGTGAATCTGTTTGTTCTATTCCTTCCTCCTCTGTTGATATCCTTTTGTTTTTTGTTTCTTGTAGTTTCAAGGTCAGCAGCATGAAAGTTTAAATCTATCTTTGTTCTAGGTGTTTTTCTAACCTTAGAGCACTATCCTTCCTCTAAGCCTAGACCACCTTTGTCACTTGGAGCTTTCTGTGCACCAATAATTTTATCCAAAGACATAGAGCCATTCTCATTAATTTTCTCATCACTTAACTGCTTTGATGCTTTATCAATGTTCCTCAGTAAAACCACTTGTCACTCAAGTTTTTCTATACTTTGTTCTTTTACCTTAAGTTGGCTTTTAACTTCTTCCTCAATCTTTCTAGCTTCTTCAACTTGTAACTTATCTTCCACAAGATTTGAGCTTATTTTTTCTGTAATAATTTTTTCTTGATGAAGTTGTCTTTTTAAATTCTGGTTTTCTCTTCTAAGCTGCTTGATTGTATCTAAAGCACATAGGAGTTAACCTTCCAAATCAATCTCACTTTCTTGTTCATCATATTCCTGTTTAGAATTCACTTCACCCAAAAATTGATCAACTTCTAAACTAGTTTCTTGATCATTGAATGTTTATTGATAATTTCTTTGGATTCAATTAGATTATTTTCAAAACTATGAAGGTTTACACCTTCTTCACTTTCAGATGTTGCACAACTTATTTCAGTACCCAAAGATATCTCCTCTTACAATTCACCATTCTGATTCATTTCAATCAACTTGTCCCAAATTTCCTTTGCACTACTGTAATGAATAACTTTTGCAATGACTTTATTTGGCAGGCTATTAAAAATAGCATTTATAGCTCTGGCATTGAATTCAAGAGCTTTCTTCTCCTCAGGTGCGGAAGGAGATGTTGCAGATGCAATGCAACCTCTTTCTACTACTGCCCACACATCAAACCCTAAAGAAGATAAGTAAGTTTCCATCCTATATTTCCACAAAATAAAATTTGTACCTTCGAACTGAGGTGTTCCAGATCTAGGGTATTCTATCATTTCAGAGTTACTATTTATGATCTCTTCTTCATTACTCCTCATATTAATTTCAAGCAGAGCTTGATGATTAGATTAGTATTTTGCTATGAACTTTGTTTTCCTTTATTCCTTCTATTTTTTTCCATATTAACAAGAACACTCCAAAAACCAGAATCAATCCTAGGTGGATTAGACCTATATGAGGACCTTATGCTTTGATACCACTTGTTGGAGTATGGATAGACACTAAGAGGGGGGGGTGAATCAATGTCTGATAGACAGAACAATAATTCAAACCTTTTAAACTTCAACAAAAACTTTTAGTTCAAATTTCCTTTCGACAAAATAAAGTAATTACTTTGAAAGCATTCATGAAAGAGGTAAGCAAAAATATTACAACATTGACTCAGTTCTTTTAGACAACTTATGCCAATATAACTTGTGTGAGATATCTTGCACTTGAAAAATATGTGACTGACATTGTTTAACAATCGGAGCATGATGACAAAACAGGTGCAACTCATAAGACTGTGTACATGAAGACCAACATCATTGAATCATCTTAAGACCATCTAATTTCAATGTGGCTTTATGAGACACTGTAACAATTGTGCAACAAAATGACATATGATAAGATTTGAAACAATAAAGAGCTTCAATACATTATGACAGATTGAAACATACCAACCTTGAACTATGAAACTATGAAAGAACATGTGAAGTGATAGACTAAAGACTTTTCACCATAACATGCAAAACATGAACTGTTAAACCAGTTTGCAACATATGATTGTAAAAATACTTGTAACAGCAGACTACATTAACATTGTTGGAATAAGAATTGATAATAGACATTAATGCATATGATAACTTATGAAAATAAGATATAGACATGAAATACAATCACACAAAGACTCATCACATAACACATTATATGTCTTGAGTGGAAAACCCTCTTAGGGAATAAAAACCACTCGAAAATTATATCACTTTATTCAGATAGAGCACTAACTCTACAAAGTTCAGGAGCACCAACTCCATACAATTCAAAAGAACCAACTTCCAAAGTTTCAAGAGCACGACTCCCAAAGTCATAGGAGCACCAAATCCAAAGTCAGGAGCACCAACTCCACAAAATCAAATGTATATAACCAAATGAGTGTTCCATCAATACCCTAGTAATAGGCAATTGGCATTCCTGAGCACTCAATAGAAGGCGTGAAAATGATTTTCAATAAGTACATAGGAGGATGCTATATAAGGTGATAACATCTCCATTTTGATACATGCTCGTGTACTATAATATAGATTAAAAAATAGTTCTCAATGTAAACACTATTACAAAATCACTTTTCAAGATTTTCAAGACTGAACATTGTATCAATACATCTCAAAAATTTCTCACAAAATTTATGTCTGTTGTTTTCCTTTTCAAGCCACTGTCACTGACAAAATGTTGTCATTTTATAATCACTGAATGCAGTTTCAACAACTGTAAACCAACTTGGGTTAGGGTTAAATGGAAAAACCCTAAATAATCCTTACAAATATCACATAGTTAACAAAGTTAACAAACTATTTTAGTTATAGCCTAAGCCTTAAAGAGCATTAACTGCCTTTACTCATTTGCTTCAAGAAACAATAGTAATATTTGATTATGTAGTAAAGAAATCAAACAAATACCATAGAAAGATCGATGAAGCCAACCACAACTGCCCAGCTGAAAGAGCCATTTTCACTTCCTTATCAATTATCAAGCTCTTGCTAGCCCATAACCTGTTGTCCAAGGTTACAATAAACTCGGTTAACTCCTCTAGTGTCGGCCAAAGAAGAACACAGATTTACAGCTAAAAATAAAACATCCTCATGGCGGCTAGGGTTCCAAACCCTTCACATAATCAAAATGATATTGCCCTATTTTTTTCAAGTCTGTTGAAGACTTTAACAAACATAATAATGTTTTGAAGTCCGATACAAAGCAAAACACAATAATTAATAAACCATCATAATGCTTTTGAATCTGATGACAAGTCTTCAGCCATGTATGCTGACACATTTATTCCAAATCATAATCAATCATTCATTGTCGGTGCCAAGTCACCAATCAACTAAAGAGTGAAGAGAAGTCACATGTATGTTGTGTCTCATACAGCCCGATATAAACATTAGGCTCAAATCATTATGGAAAAAAATGTGATGCCTTATTACCACCAAACAAAACATTTAAGATACTGACATTCAAAGCTTCTTATTAAAAAGCTTCTCTAATCTTTGATGTCACTTTAATGTGATATTCAAGTTGCTCAAAACATTATAAAACATGAAGAAAAATATTTGCACTAGATATCAATGAGAGGGAATATATATACAGAATTTTATAACTTGTAATTTACATTCTTACTTTCATAAACTTGCATATTTTTGTGTAAACATGAAACATGTCATTCATATATCATATGAAGACAAGCTTGCAAAAGATCAAGTTGAATATATCACAATTTGAAAGTGATCAACCGAATATACATTGAATATACCGTGGCAAACACTTTGTGACATGTAGTCTTTGAGGAAGCAACTACTGAAACACAAGTAATAAATAGTGTCAGCCTCAACAAATGTATATATATCAAAGATATGAATCAAAGACCTGTAATATAACATGTAACTACAAATCATCCATATGAGAAATCAATGTGAATTCCAAAGCACTACATAATCAATTTTTAGATCATGAAAACCACAAACAACTAAAAGCCAACACCAGGATGAAATCATGCCTATTTTTACTCAATGGTAACCCCTAAATAAAGTTTATGTTGATCACCTACCACTTATACTGAATTATGTCATGAGGATAAAGATGACCTATTGGATGCACAGGTTCAACCTTGACTCAATGATATTCCAAGAATTTGGCTACATATTCAACTACATCCTTCCTTAGTTTAGACATAAATACAAATATCTCAATTCTGTGATGATCTTAACAACTCTGAGGTTTCCCGAATAAGGTGCATTATGAATTTCCTCCAAGACCAAATTTTTGAGATATCTAGAATCTAGAATTTGCATCCTCCTCTGATATCTTAGGATTCCTTTTGGTTCAAATTCATACGCATCAAATCGATGGTTTGAAGGGTTCTCATGTAGAGCTTGCTTTATTTTTTCATAGTGCTCATCCCCTTGCAAGTGTTGCTTCACCTACTACCTTAGATTTGACCTTGTTGAGGTCATAGCTACCAAGTGTCATCTTCTACCAAGAGAATTTGCTACTCTATTCTCTTTTCCTTTAATGTACTCAATTCCAAAGTCATGCTAACTAAGGAATTCCAACCACCTTCTTTGACATGCATTGAGATTCAGTTGGGTAAAGATGTATCTCAATCCCAAATGATATGTTTTAAGCTCAAATGGTTTCCCCAATAAGTAATGCCTCCACATCTACAAGAAAATACTATTGTATCCAATTCCAGATCATGTGGTGAGTAATTCATCTCATGCTGCTTGAGCTTCCTTGAATCATATGCCACCACTTTCCCATCTTGCATTAATACAACTCCTACACCATCTCATGAAGCATTTTTGATCATTGTGAATTGATCATTGGGATTAGGTATAGTTAATATTGGGGCTGTTGTGAGCTTCTCTTTTAGGAGATGAAAAGATTTCTCACACTTTTTTGTCCATTCAAATTTTTTCCCTTTCCTCTAGAGAAATGTGATTGGGTCTATGATTTGAGAGAATCCTTGTACATACTTCATGTAATATCTCACAAGTCCCATGAAGCTCTAGACTTCTATCACACTCTAAGGAGCTGTCTGTTCCACTATTGCCTTTATCTTCTTAGGATCCATAGAGACTCCCTCTGTTAATATGACGTGACCAAGGTAATGCACTTTATCTTGATAAAATGAGCACTTGAATAGCTTTTCAAAAAGCTTCTTCTCTCTTGGATGCTATAAGATTATACTCAAATTCCTATTGTGCTCCTAAATGGACTTGGAATAAATTAGAATGTCATGAATGAAAATCAAGAAAAAATCATCTAAGAAACCTCTGAGTACACTATTCATGAGATTCATAAAAGTTGTTGGTGCATTGGTCAAACCAAAAGGTACTACTGTGAACTTGTAGTGTCCATACAAATTTTAGAAAGCAGTCTAAGGGATGTCCTCTTTTTTTTTTCTCAATTGGTGATAACCAAATCTGAGATCTATTTTAGAGAACACTGTTGCTCCCTTCATCTAATCAAATAGCTCATCAATCCTTGGAAGAGGATATTTATTCTTGATGGTCACCTTGTTCAACATCTGATAGTCGATGCACAGATGCAAGGTTCCATCCTTCTTGATAGAGATAACCAACACACCCCAAGGAGACACACTAGGTTGAATAATCCCTTTGCTCAATAGTTCCTACAATTGGGCCTTTAATTCAAATAACTTAGTTTTATTCATCTTGTATGGGGCCTTAGACTACAATTTGGATCCTAACACTGTATCAATAGAGAAATCAAATTCTCGCTTAGGAGGTAGCTTTGTGTATTCTTCAAGAAATATGTATCTCAAAAATGCTTGAGAATAGGGCAATCATCCAAATAAGGCTTCATACTTTTAGGTTCACTAACATGTACTACATGATGGCACATCCCTTCCTTTGATCTCTCTTAAGCTACATAGTTGAGATCTTCCTAAGCTTTAGTGGTCTCTTTAACCCATGAATCTCAACCAATTTCCCATAGTTATCTAGACAACTAACCATCTTATCCTCATAATTTACAATGGACTTGTGCTTTTTAAACTAGTTAACCCCCAAGATTACATTATAGGAAATTAAGGGTTCCAAATAAAGGATGACTTGAGTCAAGAAATTGGGAAGTTCTAACTTGCTACAATAGACACATGAATCCACCCTCTACTCTACTCGATTTCCATATTAGACCATCCATAAATTTACTATGTAACTAGGTCTAATGGGTAACTTAGAAATTTTCCCCAGGTCAACAAAACATTTAGTGGCTCTACTATCAGTCAAAATATAAATAAATTTTCCATAAATATTACCTGATAGTTTGATTGGTGAGGCTTGATATTCAACTTGTCTATCATCCACCACCGCATGGATCTAATGTTGATTTCCTTCCTTTTGTACCTTTGAATGCTATGGAAACTTGAGGCATAACGATTGCCTTCACAGGTGTAGAACTTGTCATGAGGCCCATTCCAACCTCTTGACCTATCTTCCTTAGAGCTCTGTTGTTTATTATCAAAATTTACTTTATTGTTGTTGGCTTTCTCATTCTTTCCACCACTACTTCCCTCTCCTTTCTCTTGAGAATCACTTCCCCTTTTCAAATTCCTAATCTAGTGAGGTTTGTATCCTTTGTGAAATTTCTTGTTTCCAAACCAAGAATTAGAATTAGAATTCTTTCAAAAATTAGACAAGTTTTGCAACTTATATTCTTTCTTGGTGGCCTTCTCGAAGACCTCCTCCATGGTAAGTGGGTTATCTATATCCACCTCCACTCCAATCTAGAGCCTTAACCCAAGTATAAACTTCAGGATTTAGAAGCACTCATCAGTCTGGCACTGAGGCACATACTTAAGAAAATGAGTGAACTTTTCCCAATACTGATTTATTGACATGCTCCCTTGAGCTATGTTCTAGAACTCTATCGTCTTCTTATTGAAAAATTGTTGGGGGAGACACCTTTTCCAAAAAGTTGGAGGAACTGTTCCCAGGTGGTCTCTCCAGGTTGTAGTTTTTATTCTTCCATTTCATTGTCCCACCATGTGGCTAACTCACTAGGGAGTTGGTAAGCTACCCATAAAACTTTAGTCTCATTTGATAAATTTTAAAGCCTGAAGTACTTCTCCATTTCAATGATCCATGCTTCCACTTTGTCTCTGATGGTTTTTTGTTAAAATTTAGCGGAGCTACCCTTTCAAGGTCCTTGGTGAGCTCTCCTTGAATTCTATCTTAGTTATTGACATCCACATCTCTATTTCCTTGTGGTTGCTCCCCATTCCTCTAGTTTTGACCCTCTTGCATACCTCAAAATTCCCCTTCCAAATGGTCCATTTTGTTTTCCTGTCAATTTAGGAGGTTGAGGATTCAATCCAACCTTACATTCTAACCTTCATTTTTACCACCACAAAAACCTCCATTCTTGGTGTTCACCATGATGGTTCACAAATGACCTGCGTCACAACCTACATTTAGCGCAAATGACACAAGTTTTCTATATTTATTTATTTCAATGCATAATACTAAGTATTATGACGTGCAATATTAAATAGATGTTCATGTTCATTCATAACAAGGATAAGTCATTCAAGCTCACAACTTTTAACACAAGAATGAATTTCTTTATTATTATAATAACATATTATAAAGAT
>VDFB02093603.1:0-29285 GCA_007258455.2 Sequoia sempervirens | reverse complement strand
ACACTCAAGAAACCTCGCTCTCATACCACCTGACGAGGGTGCAACCCGAGATGTAGAAAATTAACACACCAAACAGAGAATGTTATTTTATTATTCTAAAAATGATCTTCTTACATGCACAAGATCTGATATCCTTAAGTTCTGGAAATATGCAAACTATAGAATTACAGAAAAACCCCTTTTCACAATATGCAGACTTGTCCCCAAAAAGCTACACAAAAATTAGAAACCTGCCCATAAATAGAGCTCCCTTTTTAGTTTGGAGCCAAAAAAACATTCAAATTTGAGTTATTGGCAGTCTGGCACCAAAAGTTACAACTTGAAATTCAAATTTCAAAAGTACATTTGAAAATTAGTATCTTCTAGAAAGTGTGCCAACTTTTGGGAGCCATAACTTTTGATCTGGGACTCCATTTTTCAAACCGTTTAAGCCATTGGAAAGGTCTCAGAGTCAAGAATGTGCTTGAAATTTGCTATGCTGATTTTGGAAAGTTTTAGGGCCATTTCAGGACCATTCAGTGCCTCAAATTTGACATGGAAGGTTTTCAGGTGTAATTCAGGGAGACTAAAACTGCAATATCTTTCAACCCATGAATAGGAAAACAAAAATGTAAGTTGGAAATTACATTATGATGAAAGGGGTATCCAAAAATGCAAAAAACATCTAAGAAACTACCAACATGAAATGAAACTCTTTTTTTGGGTGATGCAGTATTTCCCTTACACCACTGGATGCTCCTGCATCATTAGTAGGCTTAAGTCACTAGGTTATATAATTATGCTAAAGTATAGAAAGTAAATGTTAAAAGTAAATTACATAAAGTGCATTATTGGAATTTAAATTTTTTTTATATACTATACAAAAGACATATAAACATGTGAGGGTCTCTACCTCAAATTTGATTTGTTTACAATATGTACTTATTTACAAGATAAACATGCAAAGGAAACAAAGTTAAATCAAGGAAGAAAATAGGATAAAATAAGCCCTAAAAAATGATATGAGCATGATCACTAAAATGAATGTAATACATAGAATAGAAATTATAAATGAGATAATTTTAAATCTAATACTTTCCCCCCACTTTACTGGGCTCATGTCACTAGTTGATATAGTTATGGTAAAGCATAGAAAGTAAGTGCTAAAAGTAAATTTCTAAAAGAAAATAGGATAAAATATTCCCTAAAACATGCTATGAGCATGGTCACTAAAATGAGTGTATCATATAAATAGAAATTATAAATGAGATAATTTACAATCTAATATTTCCCCCCACTTTACTGGGCTCATGTCACTAGTTAATAAAGCTATGCTAGTTTTTCCTTGTAAATATTGTTCTTCTAGTCTTGTCTTGTTGTCCATGTTTCTTGATCTTTATGTTGTTATTTTTTGTTCTTCTTTGCATTTTTCAATTGCATAAAGTAAATTTCATAAAGCGCATTGTTGGAATTTTTTTTTTTTATATACTATACAAAGGACATGTGAACATGTGAGGGTCTTCAACTCATTTTTTATTTGTTTCCAATATGTACTTATTTATAATATAAATGCACAAGGAAAAGCATTCAAATCGAGGATTATAATAAACTAAATGTATATCATAGATACATCTATAGAAATACTAAACATAGATTAGAAAGATAGAATTTTACAAATAGAAGTAAGAAATGTTGGAAAAATAAGAGAGTTGGGCCAAGTTGAATACAATAAATTATCTTAGGAAACTCTATGTTATGAATCATAAAATTGGCATAGGGAAAAAAATAAGGATGGATCAAGGACCATTAAAAAATAAGCTTAGGGACCAAACAAATGTGGTGTTGGAGCTAAAAATTAATTACTATAAAACAAAATAATAAAATAAGAGGTTGATAAAAGCCTTGCCCTTAAAATGATGGCATAATAGAATTTGTATGGCATTAATTTAAAGGAGAGGAGAAAGGAGAAAGTTATGAAAATAAATATGGTAAAGGAGTAAAAAATAGATATGTAACAAACTAGGATATAGAGAATAGAGGCATATAAAGAGGAAAAATACCTATCCAAGGAATAAGGAACAAATGAAGTTTTTCCCTTGTAATGAAGGAAAAAAAAAGAGAATTGAAAATGAAAAAAGAAGCAATTGGAAGTATGTGTTCGGAAATAAAATAAATTTCCACTATTGATATTAAGAAGAAAGTTGTGTACTTTTTAGATTTCACAAAATTTACAACTTGTAAAATCTAGTTTTAGAGAAAACCAAGAATATGAGAATAGAGTAGAAGAAAAAGAGACATCATTCACTATAGAAAAGACAAAAGATACACCTAGGGTAAATCCTTTTGGGTAGAAAAACCCCACCCTCAAAACACCACAAAAACCTTGTATTATTCAACTAATAATCACAATATAAAACACCAATTTTAATATAGAGATTGACATCCATCTCTAATGTATTTATTGTTTCTCACAAAAAATGCATTTTCCTTAGTGAAAACATCAATCCCCTCTTTTGATATCCCAATTTAGGTCTTTTAGAGTCTTCAACTGATTACATTGGTTAACAATTTAGTTTTTCATTATTTAGGAGGTCATATGTTTGTTCCTGAGGAAGTAAAGATCTAAAGTATCAAGTTTGATATGTGTTGGACCCACCACCTATTATGTTTTCGGTGTTCACTTCCTTGTTTAGATTCAAACTTTCTACTAGCTCATTTCTTCATTCAAATTCAAAGAAATTGTGATAGTTGTAAGGATGTGATGGTTCTCCAACATAAGAGTTTTGTGCTTGGGTGGTTCAATAAGAAAAAGGTTTTCCTCATGAAATTCAATGTTAATTTTGGCTTGTCATCTTGTGATAGGTATTATATAAGATTGTGTTAATGCTTAGTTATGAATTAATTTGACTTTTTGACTTTTGATTTATGATTTTTAGACTCAACAAGTGATTATTGGATAATTGGGTCTGAATAGGTTGGGATAATGTGATATTTTTTAATGAATAAGTAGCTACCCTGAGAGAAGTATCATTTCTATTAAACCAAATAATTAAGTACAACTCATACTTTCAAGGGTTGAGCATTTACATTCTTATCTATCCCCTATGACAGATTCAATAATGCAACCCTTCACATACATCAAATGCACATTTTGTTTGTTCTAATGACAAGATTTGGTCCTTTTGTGTAATATAGAAGTTAAAAACTTCCTTTTTACCCCTCTCATTTCCTTCTCGAAACAAGGTGGTCTCTTCCTTATGATTTTCATTGTGGTGATTTATGGTTGTGTGTTGAAGGATTTTTTCATCTTCTCACACATGTTTTGGGTGCCTTACCCTTTTATGGGTGTAGCCACCCATTTCTATCTTTCTTGTTAGTGATACTATAAGAATGGAGCATTGGTATCTTTCAATATGGTTCACACAGAATGGAGAATCTTCCTATGTCATGTTCAAGTCAACTTCTCTGTATGATCAAAGTCTTGGTTCTTTCCCTGTGTAGCTTGTGCCTACTTTTCTATATATTATCCCAACAATGTGTATTCTTTGAAATGACCACCTCTTCTTCCATCATGTATGCCTTATTTACAAAAATAATCTATTGTATGATTGTTTTCTTGATAGTAGTGAGAAATAGATGTATTACTAGTTTTTCAATCATTGTCCAAATGGATCTTACAATATTTTCCAATTTCCAATTTACTACTTTCTAATTATGAATGGATTTACTACATAATTGGGAGTCACATTTGATGTCCATCTCTATTAGTTTCTATTTTATGCACAATTGGAGCCTAATTAGAAGAGATTTAAATTCTTCTCTATTGTTAATTTCAGTCAGAAGCTTATTAACAATGGTCCAAATTAATTCACCTTTTCCATTTCTTATTGCTACCCCAACACCAAATTTACTTGAGTTTCTCTTTGCAGTTCCATCAAAGTTCAACTTCATCCTTCCTCTTAGTGGTGGATTCCATTTAACTTTGGACCTGTTTACAATTTTGGGGATAAATGTACTAAAATTTTGGAGGATTTAAAGAGAATTCTATTTATTCATAATCTCTCCATCCCAACTTGTGAAGGGTTTTGGTGAGAAAAATAGAATTTTTGACTTAACTATTTTACATATTTCATTCTCAATCTTCTTTATGACTAGTTATATTGGATTTTCTTTTTCATTAAATTTTTTGTTATTCTTTTCCTTCCAAAATTCCCATATCATAATGGATGAGAAAGCAATCCATATTCCTTCCTAATTGAGTGAAAAATGGCCAAATCTTAAAAATTTCATAGATGTCATTATGAAGGGCTCCAGTCTAATTAGGGCAATTTCACAACTGATCTATATATCTATTAGCAAAGGGATAGTTAATAAGAAGATGGTTAATCATTTTCTGATCTTCTTTTGCACATTACACATTGTGATGGACCAATAAGTCTATTACCTTTAGGTGATCACCAATGAATATGTGCTTATGAATTATTTTCTAAGAAAAGGAATGACCTTTGGCAAGCTCCATTTATTCTAGCATAGCTCTGTTGACCAATTCACTTCCTATTCTAGCATCATTCTAGTTATGTATCCTAGTTTGTTAGAGTATTTTCTTAGTTTGGCTCTAGTCCATATTATTATGTCCTCATTTTAATTGAAGAATATATTCATTTTCCTTAATACCTCCACTATTGCTTTTTGTTGCTCAATTGTGATAGATAGCTAGTTGACTTTTGTTCAAACCCAATTGGTCCCATTTGAGGAATATATTAGGAATTCCTTAACATATGTGTCATTGAGATTTTTTATTAAGTCTTGGACTACATATAACACAAGTATTTCTATAAGTGGGTAATTCCCATTCTAGAAATCCATCCAAAACTTCACTTTAACACCGTTATTTATGACCCATGAAAAGTGATCTATTATCACCTTCCTATAGTTGAATCAACGTAAAATTCCAAATGCGGGAGTCGAGTGAGGGATTGAAAATTATGAATATTTTTTCATTATCTTTATTATCCAATTCTTCTTCTTGAGAAACCAACACCATTTTTTCATGGGATTAGAGTAGATTTTCCAAATTAGTTTTTCTCCTAGTGCTATATTTTGTTTCTCCATTTTCCTCTTCCCTATTCCATCACGTTCCTTGATTTTTCATGTCATTTTCCATCCAAATATTAGGATTCATTTTTCTTTGTTGGATCCTTCCCACAAAAAAAAATTCATTATACTCTTCAACTGATTACAAACTTTCCTAGTTGATTGGGTACTAGACAATTGGTATTTTGGTATTGTTAATAGTACAAATATTATCATCTAAATTTTCCCTACCAAATATATTCATTCCCATTTCCATGTCGAAGCCTTATTTTTGCATTTTTTATTAATTCATCCCACATAATTATTTTAATTTCCCCCTTAAAGAGTGAAACCCCTAAATATTTACATGAAAGATCACCTTTGTTGAATTCCAAGATTGATATAATACATATTTGGGTAGTTTTCCTCATGTTGAAGAATTAAATAATGGACTTATGTTTGTTAATAACTTGACCAAAATGTAATAGGAGTTCGATTTTAATATCTTGTAAGATTTCTTCCCCATATAAGATCATGTCATCTATGAATTATTTATAACTAATAGAAGGAAATTTACATCTTCCCTACATAGTTGAGAACTTGATTTCTCTCCCAAGAGCCTAAGCCATGATGAAAAAGAGGAACTGAGAAAGTGATTCCCCTTGCTAAAGACCACGTGTTGGTTCGAAGAAGCCACAAGGGGAACCATTAACCAACACTAAATATCTTACAACGGAGATGTAGTTAAACATCCACTTTATCCAATCTACTTGAAAGGAAAATATCTTTAATATGTGCATTAGGAATCTCTAGTTGACTCTATCATAAGATTTATAACATTCATCTTAAGAATCATGTTGCTCTAGTTAGTTAATGTGATTGAATGAATATTATCTTGAGCGATTACTATATTTCCAATGATATCAAGCTACTAATTTGAATTTGCATTATTCTTCAAAGATGATATTGGGAAGTATTGCTTTCAGATAGTTGGAAATTATCTTTAAAAATATCTTGTATTTTGTGTTGTAGATGGATATCAAACAAAAGCCATTAAAGGAGTATGTGTCTAATTTCTTTGGGATCAGTGTGATCAATGTTGTGTTGATATGCTTTAGAATTTTATTTAATTTTATTAGTTCCTCTACTACATGTCATAATTTATGTCCTAGTAAATCAAAAATTTATAATAGAGCAGGGCTAGGAAGCCATCAAGACTTGGTGACTTTTTGGGGTGGGGTTGGAAAGTTGTCTACTTCATAAATCTTCCCTCATTATTGGTTTCATTATTTTCTTATTGTCTACCTCTATAATTAAATCATCTCTTGACCATGTAGATTTGTGGCATTGTGGTTGGATAATAGATTTTGGAAGTATTTAAGTGAATCCAATTTTATATCTTTATATTCATCATTTAGTATGCCATTAGCATTATGAATTGATATGATTATATTTTGCACTCTTCTAATTTTAATGGAGTTGTGGAAAAATTTAATATTGAGGTCCCCATCTCATATCCATGTTTCTCTTGATTAAGATCTCTAGTAGATTCTTCCCATGCTAATATCTCTAAGTGTGCTTCCATGAGTTATTTTTCTTTACCATAATATTTGGCTATCATTATGTGGCATATTACCTTTTGATTTAAGGTTCCTGACCAAGCTTCTATTTTATTTATTTCTTGAAAGATGTTCTTAAAGCAACTAATGTTCTAATCTCTTAGCGTGTGCTTAATAATTGTCAATTTCTTTGCAAACATAAATATTTTTAATCCTTTAGGAACTTGGTTCTTTTCTCCACCATTCTTTCATAGAACTAGTCAAATTTTCACACATTAATCAAATTTTTCAAATTTGAATGAGCATTGAGTAAGGGAACATTTATTCTCCAAATCTAGGGTTACCAAAAAATGATCAAAATTGAATATTGGTAGTATTTGTGAGTCTAATGCGATAAGGAGTTGGAAACAATTTGAGCTAATGAGGAATCTATCAAGTTTCTTAGCTATAATTTTGAATATTTTTCTTCGATTAGTCCATGTGAATTCTCCATTTTTAGGTAGGATATCAATCAGGTCATTGCCACTTACAAACTTACTAAAATCTTCCATTCTCTAATTAGCATATTAGATCCCATCGTTATTTTCCATTGGAAGTAGTATTGAATTGAAGTCCCCTCTAATTATTACAATTTTATTAATAATTAAAACAAAAATATGATTAGCAATTTAAGCCCACACCTTTCTTTTGTTTTCTTCTTTGTTTGGCACATACACATTGATTAGAGAGAAGGATAAATTTGATCCTACATGATTGATTCGAGAGGCCAACCATGACTTATTTTCTTTCCAATTGTCTACTTGAATTTTCTAGGATCTCAAAAGTAAAGAAATTCTTCTGGAGGAACCTTTTGCTGAAATAAAATAGCCCTTCCATTCAAAGAAATGATAAGTAAATAATTCATGGTCCTCCTTCGATAATTTTGTGATGCAATCAAAGACCAAGAACCCGAATCAAGGTGTTGTTCTTCACAACCACCACACCGATATCTCATCTACCTAGCACAATGAAAATGGTTCTCATAGGGAAATAAACAAACACATAAAGTTTTGAAATACAAATCATCAATATTGCATATAAGTTCATTGAAAATTGTTAGTAGACCACATTTCAAAAATTATTTTGATTGTACAAAAAAAATCCATTTCTTCTAAAAATTTGGGTAATAGAAGCTCCCAACTTCATCTATAAGAAAACATGTGATTCAAAAAATTTCCACCAATGCAACCATGCTAAAAATCAAGCTGAAAACTAAGAAAAACCCTTTTTGAACATTGGTGTTTGATCCCTTCCAACAACCTTTAAACTTTCTTCTTTTTTCCCCAATTTATTTCAAATATCAACTAGGAGAGATTTCTCAACCTTAGGAATTGAAACTATTGAACTTACAACCAAATATCAATAACACACACATATTCTTCAATTAATTCAATAAATATAACTTTTTTTCATTAAATGTGTAGCTCCAACAATAATGAATTCTATAGGAAATCAACAAGCAAGCCAAGATTCAATCCTACATGAATGAATGCCTTTCTAGCACAACAAAATTTCACTCCTATAGGAAAGAATGCCTTCAACTATTACAAATCAGATTTAGAGAAACTAAAGTTTGCTACAGGCAATGTAAAATCAGCCTCAAACATTCCTCTATTCCTCTTTGGATGCCATGGGTATGCCTCTGAAAATTTTCCTTCATTCCTTTCATGTTTTCCTTCAAAATTTTCCTGTTCAATGCTCTCTTTCCCTAGGCATTGGATTTTTCTCTACCACCACAACCTTCAAGAAAGCTTCTTCTTTTCCCACAATATTTTTAATGTATTTACTAAAAATTATCTCCATCATCCTACATTCCACTACTTCCAACACTTACACCCAAAATATTCTAGCACTAATGGTAAATAGTTTCACTCACGAGAGTTACAAAGAAGCCCAACTTGGAAAATTCATGCTTGGGCGTTGGAATTTTTCCTCCTCCAATTTGGTGAGGCAAAATTCATTTTATGAGCCATAAAACACATAAAAATCAAGCCTTTGGTGTCATATATCCAATAGGCATTAGAATTTAGTTTTTAATATGCTAGAAATGTGTGAAATGTGCCCCAAAATCATGCTTGATAAAAATCACTACAAAATTAAATGAAGGAAAATGCAACTTTTTTTGTGTGATACAAGATTGCATGTGCACCTGGATGCTCCTACATCAAACAACCTAGATAAGAGAAATATTCCATGAGTGAGAACTCATGAACATTTGAAGATACCGTGTTTGTTCATCATCCACCTCTCTTCCTTATCTACTTGATTTTTCTTCTCCTCCTTGTTTTGAAACTTCTTGTCTCTCCCTTCCTTTATATTTCCCCTCTTTCTTCCTCTCATGTAATTCATCTTGCTGCACCAAGGTTCATCTCCCCACTTCCCTTTACCATTCTTAACTTCTGCATATAAATCGACACTAATAAAATCATAGAAGTCAATAAATTCACTTTGTACATTCTCTTCACCTATTTGTTTTTCACTTTCTCCTCTACTTTAGTACTCAAGAAAGTATTTCCTTTCTCTTCCTTATCTTCTCTACTTCACTCTATTTCATTTCTATCACTTTATCACATTCTATCATTTTCCTACATTTTGTCAGTTCTTAGTAATCCATTTGCTAGCAGACATTTAGGCATTTTATGTGATAAACTCAGTCTTTGGTCCCTATGAGATACCAACACACCTTTGAGATGCTAGCGCACCACACTATGGTCCATTTTCTGCACTGATGTCCTTTGGTCGAGAGCTCGTCAGTTTGTCCAGAAAATATCTATGACCTGCTCTTTCAAATTCTAAAACTTTCACCGCTATTCCATTGAGGTAGTATATGGTAGTTTTCCCCGTGAGGCTCTCTGAATGAAGAGAATTCGTGAGTAGCGAATCCCCCTATATTACACAATGCAAGCCACTCCTTTTCAACTATTGCAATCTGCATTAATAAGTCATCTTCTTCTTTATTTTCTACTGCTCCTTCACCTCTTTCACTTAAGATATTTTTTATGCATTCTTATTTGTATTGCTGCCCCAAATTTTGAATCATCTCCATGTCCTCATGAAGAAAAAACTTCATTGCAACTTGATTATTCTCTATCTCTACAACTCCACCTTCTTCTTTTATGACAATATTATTCCTTACACTATTCTATATCCACAATTTCATTAAATTCCTTTGCAAGTAACATAACATCAAACTCATTTTCACAAATATCACAAAAATAACCTTTTACCTATGTTTGTTCTTTCTTTTCTACTGCTGCCCCAACCTTTTCTTCTCGACTATCTATTGCAATTGTGTTACTCTTTTCATCTACCTCCTCCATCGCACTCAAATGTGCCAATTTCTTCAACATATTTATGTCTTTCCAAGGAAAAATTGCTTCGCCAACTTCATAGTCACTTACTTTAACATGTTCCTTTATCTTTTATTCACATAAATCAAAATCAATAGCTTTAAACAATACCTCTTTTTTAGCTACAAATTCATTCTCTTCTTTATTATCCTCTTCCATGAGGATCCCTTCCTTTTCAGTGCCATATGCAAGACATTGGACACTGTATCATTTTCTTCACTTGCATCAAAAATAGTGTTAGCACATAAAATAGTGATTTTATCTCTTCCCACCTTCATTTCCTCTATTACCTCCCCTTCAAATAAATTTTTTGTTTTCTTTTTCTCCTCTTTCTTTCTCCATTCCTTTTTTATGATCCTTTTCTTTCCTTTCTTTTCTTTAACCACAATTGTGTGGGTTGATCCCACATTTTCTTCTTTCAATGTCACTTTCATTATAGGGCTGCAACTCTTTATTTTCTCTTTCTTCTTTTCGTTGTCCTCTTTTTCAAATCTTTGTTTTTCATCTTTCCTCTCTTCACCTGCATACAAAAATTGACTTGCAAATACTTTTTTTGTTAGAAAAATAATGGAACTCCTTCATACCCATATATTCCTCTTCAACCTTCTTATCTATTGCCACTTCTATTGCTGCAATTTCATTCTTCTTTTTTGTAATCACAAATTTATCATGAAAGTAATATCTTTCCAAAGCTTCCACTCTAGCTTCAATCTTCTTTAATTCTTCGAAATCCCATTTTATAAAACTATTTTCTTTCCACTCTTCCATAGGTAAAATTATCATAGGCCTTCTCATGACCCATCTTGTCCTCTTCTTCAAAGGAATCTTTAGAGACTCACAAGTCCCTCTACAGTTACAAGTCCTCCTTGCAACAATCTCTCTCACTTCAGGGTATCAACCCTTTGCAGTCACAGGTCCTCCCTGCAACAAACTCACTCTTGCGTATCCTCTACCTAATAGATGGTTTCTGGAAGACACACCTCTCTCTTGTGCACCTTTTACCCAACCTTAACCTCTATTGGAGGATAACATCTACATAATAATTTCAACTCTTATTACCAATCAACTATTGCAACACTTCCCAACCAATCTTCCTGCTTTGATACCATTTGATGAAGTAGAAGACCAAGACCCTAAATCAAGGTGTTGTTCTTTGCAGCCACCACACCAATATCTCATCTACCCAACACATTGAAAATGATTCTCATAGGGAAATAAACAAACCCATAAAGTTTTGAAATATAAATCATCAATCTTGCATATAAGTGTATTGAAAATTGTTAACAAACCAAATTTTGGAAATTATTTTGATTTTACAAAGAAATTCCATGTCTTCAAAAAACTTGAGTAATAGAAGCTCCCATCTTCATCTGCAAGAAAACATGTGATTCAAAAATTTTCCACCTATGCAACGATTCTAAAAATCAAGCTAGAAACCGAGAAAAACCCTTTTTGAACATTGGTGTTTAATCCCTTCCAACAACCTTTAAAGTTTCTTCTTTTTTTCCCAATTTATTTCAAATCTCAATCAGGAGAGATTTCTCAACCTTAGGAATTGAAACTATTGAACTTGCAACCAAAGATCAATAAATTTGATTATTTTTCATTAAATGTGTAGCTCCAACAATAACGAATGCAATAGGAAATCAACAAGCAAGCCAAGATTCAATCCTACATGAATAAATGCATTTCCAGCACAACAAAATTTCACTCCTATAGGAAAGAATGCCTTCAACTATTACAAATCAGATTTAGAGAAACTAAAATATGCTACAAGCAATGTCAAATCAACCTCAAACCTTCCTCTATTCCTCTTTGCATGCCATGGGTCTCTAAAAATTTTCCTTCATTCCTTTCATGTTTTCCTTCAAAATTTTCCTATTCAATGCTCTCTTTCCCTAGGCATTGATTTTTTGTCTGCTACCACAACCTTTAGGAAAACTTCTCCTTTTCATGTTGTTATTCCTTTCCTACAAGAATTTTAATGTCTTTACTAAAAATTCTCTCCATCATCCTACATTCCACTACCTCCAACACTTTCACCTAGAAGATTCCAACACTAATGGCAAATAATTTCAAACTCACAGGAGTTACAAAGGAGCCCAAATTGGAAAATTCATGCCTGGGCATTGGAATTTTCCTCCTCCAATTTGGTGAGGCAAAAGTCATTTTATGAGCCATAAAACACATAAAAATCAAGCCTTTGGTGTCATATATCCAATAGGAATTAGAATTTAGTTTTTAATATGTTGGAAATGTGCCCCGAAATCATGCTTGAAAAAAAATACTACAAAATTAAATGAAGGAAAATACAACCTTTTTTTGTGTGATGCAAGATTACCTGTGCTTCTAGATGCTCCTGCATCATTTTGTCTCTTTTAGAAGGATTATATATGCACTTATTTTTTTGTATGACACTTAGCTAAGATTTTTTTTGTTAGAGGCATTGATGTTAGAGGCATTGAAGTCCTAACATTCCAAAGTTGTGATCTTCATTGTTCCTTGTTTTAACTTTAGTAATAGCATCCTCTTCTTGGCATACCATATTTGACTTCCTTCCCTTCTTTTTATCGACTTTCAAGCTAGGCTTCAACATCTATGATTTCATTTGATGAATCATCTCTAGGTCAAGTAATCCTATTTCATCATCATCTTCAGATTCATTTGAAAGTTGCACTAAATCTTCTTGTGGCAACTCAAGGATAGGAACATGGACATTCACTTGGGAAGGTGAATCCAATGTGGGATTATAATCTTCATCAACCCAATGAAGGGGGTTCTTGATGCCAAAGAACCAGAGTTGGGAGAAGGAATTATATTCTTTCCCAATTGGGGCTTTGGGGTGCGGTGGGTGATCAAGAAATGGTGTAGGATCGATGATGGAATTATTTTATAAACTATTAGTTTTGGAATCACATGATATTTTTGTGTTCTTCTTCATTCAAAATTTTTATTCTAGAAATGGATGGTAGGAACACAATGCCATTGAGTGACTTCTCATTTGACACTTTTACCAGAAAAAAATATTTTCCTCAATTTTGATTGATTATGTAGACACTTAAATTCGATAAATTAACATCATTTCATCCTAAAATCCATCTTATTTTCACCTATTTGATTAAATTATCCTAGCTATTTAATTAAATGCCTCATTTTTCACCTATTAATCTAATTGACATAATTGGGTTAACTCACCCCTTCTCACACTAACATTTCATCTCAACATGTTTAGTTAACTAATGCAAATTATATAATTTAAACCATGGGTCCTCTTATTTAATTAAATAACCCTAAACTATTTAATTAAATATCATTTTGCATTCCCCTTTTCATTAAATAAATCAGCAATTTAGTAAATATCCTATTATTCTCCATCTTGCACATTTAAATCTAGTTTTAATTAACTAAATTGCTAGTTATCCTCACTTTCCCACTTGCAAGGGAATATTCTTGGAATATTCCCCCTTTGCACATTCCTCCAAAAGAGAATATTCCTATGGAATATCCTCTTTTGTGCCCTCATTCCTCCAAAATATCTCTTAACCTTTTCCTAATTTTTAGGGAAGTGTGTTTGTTGAAAACTAATTTGGACCATTCATTAAATTAATTGATCCTTGTCAACTTTTAACGTTGACCATGGATTGGAATCCTCAATCCATGTTTCATCCTCCTTTCATTGTTGACCATTAATTGATCTTTTCAATCTAAGCCCGTGATTTCTCATTTGCTCTTCTATAAATAGATCACTATTTGGAGACAAATGGATCCATCTTTTGATAGAAAAGTCATGTTGTTGAAACTCACACTTAGCTTGCATCCATATTGAGCACTTTTATTTAACATATTAGATTAATTTCATCCATTTAGCTTAAGCATCCATTAATGGATTCCACGGTAACTTAGCTTGCATCCATTTTAGCATATTTTGGAATCACAACTTTGAATTTTGTTTAAATTTAGCATAGATTTCATCCTCTTTATCAATCATCTTAGCATTTATCATTTTAAATCTAGTTTTACATCATGCTTCACACACATCTCATGAGTTTCATCAGTTTTCTTCAATAAAATTGATTGGAACAAAGCTCATATCATCCAAACTTATTTCAACAAAATGGGATTGGAAAAGGGCTGAATTCCACACTCGAAGTAGCACCAATTCCCCAATGGGATGAGGTTTTCTAAGTTTAATTAGGATTTCTTGTGCAATTTGAGCTTTATTTCAAGTTTTAATGGCTTCCTAGTTTAACTTTGCAAGAATTTCATTGGGAATGTATCTTGATTTAGCTAATTACATTGTTTTAAATTTCTTATTACAATAATGTTTAGCTTAGTTAAGATTTACATCCACAAAATGGTGCTATAAGGAGGGAAAATTTTAATGTTTTGAGTGTTTTTTGGAGGAATTTTGTAGGTTATACCCAAAATTTTACTTGAAACTCGTCACATATTTTAGATCACTGAAAAATGGGTGAATTAAAGCTTGCAAAATGGTTTCTAGGTTTTTAAGACCTTGGTCTTACCTTTTTTTAGCTTTTTATGACACTCAATTTCATCAAGAATTGAAAAAGATATCACAATTTTATTTCTGCTATTTTTTAATTTTTTTTGGGTTTAATCTCTTAAATGCATGATTTTATTTCATCTCTAATAAATTCTACATGATTAATTTTGTATAAAGTTTTCTATGTTTTGAAGATCTCATGTTCAGCTTTCCAAAGTACTTTACAATTTCAAAATTGATCAAGATTTGAGAAACTTGTTGTTATCTCAAGTTGTTATAATCATCCATCATTAACACTTGAGAAAGTAAAGTGTTTATCAACACTTGGAATGACATCTTTTTATCTACTTTTCTAAAAGTGTTTCTCAAAAATTAGTGAAAAGATAATCTCACTTGCTATTTCATTTTATGTTTTAGCTAAATAATCTTTCAAATGGGCTTAAAATCAACAATGCAATGAATTGGCTTTCAAAGTTGGATAAAATTGAACCAAACAACCTCACATTTTCTTTGAAAGGATTAAATTGAACAATCAAACACTTCCATTTGGTGCTTAAAAATGAACTCATTGTTCTTTTCAAGGTTAAAATGAATGAGTTATTTCTTTTCTTGATTTTACTTGTAGTGCGTATCCATTCCCCTTGCGCTTCGTGTGATCTTGGGTGAAGAGAAACACTCAAGTATACTTTTTGTTTTTGTTTTTATTGCTTGTGTATACTCAAAGTACATCTTGAGTTTTGCACTATGTTTTACCTTTAGAGGGCTTGCCTCCCGACTTGTGAGAGGGAACGACCCAAGTGGTACTTTCATTTTGGTCCGCAATATATAAATAATTGGTGTGAAGAAAGTTATTAACCAGCTGGTGCGGATGCTCTATACCAATGAAAGTATCCCCTAGTATACATGTGATATGTAAAAATCCTTAGATATTTCTAAGGGCTAGGAGGCCTCTTAATTGAGTGAATCACCACATGTATAGACACCAGTTTATCCCAAAATTTCTTTATTATGAACCTTGTTTTTAGTAACAAAATTTGTTCATCCAATGAGTTCTTTGAAGTGGTGCATTGGAACTTGGATTCCAAGAAGTTACTTTCCATGTTCAATCTTGGTTAAAAGTGTAGAGGTTAAGAGTTCATTCTTAACATACCTCTACACTTTTACCTAGATTGCATGTAAAATCATCTCTTCTACTACGAAGAGCATGAGGCAAGCCCATCAAAAGAACGTACCACTTGAGTTAGGATTGTAATTGCTTGTGAGCTAGTTTAATACTTTTGTTGGTTCCATAACATTTTCAAACACACACCAACAAGTTTCTCAAAATTTCAAACCCTTTGGTTTAAGTATGGATACCCTTTGAAAAGTCTTGATATTGATGCTTGTCCTAGGGATTCTATCCTTTGATACTTCTAAATATTTTTCCTTATATCTAAATCCATACTTTCCAAAGTTAACGTAGGTAACTATGGCCCTAACTTCATGATTTTCACATAATGGACTTTGTGAAATGAAGGATATTTTTGACAGACATTTTTAGTTTGAAACTTAAACAATAAAAGTATATGTGGTAAAAAGAAATTCATAATCAATATATAAACTCACAATTGAGCCCCACACATGTGCTTTTCTTCATGATCTCTTGCAAAACGAAAGTCCTTAAACAAAGATCCATATTCCATCTTTTCAAAAATAGGCATCATAGGGGTATGTGCAGGATCATGATGGGCCAAAAAGTGGCGATATGATGGGTATGTGTAGGGTATGTGGCTGATTACTTTTTTTTACCCAAAATTGATCAAACGAAAAGGGTTTTTAAAGGATATTCTTAGCTTTCCACCAATATAAATTATGCTTTACTTTGAGTTTAATAAATAAGTATTATTCATTTTCTATTTGAATTACGACTAAAGTCCTGATTGATAGGCTAATTGAAAAATATCTATAGCTTTCAAATAGTATCACATTTTTTGAATCCAAAGCATGTGTCACATTATATGGTTTACATACTATAATATTTAAAAAAAATGAATTTTATGAAGTTTTGACCAAGTTAAGGTGGTCAGACATACGAGGTTTTATATTTTTTAAAAGTTGTAATAAAAAAATCATAATTAATTATTTACTTGTAAAAAATTTACAAAAAAGTATGTATCACATCAGGACATGAGTCCTCTACTAACATCTAAAATATTATAAAAAAATATTATCATTTTATTGTGGTTAGGGTGGTCAGATAGACACCTACTTATTTTTCCCTGAAATGTAAGTACTACTGCATTGAAATTTCAAATTTTCACCAAATAGATTCTTTTCTTTTAAATAAATCTAGTAGTTTAGAAACTATGTATTTAATTTGATATAGATTCTATTCTTACATATTTTTGAAATAATATAGATAAATTATTCAAAATTTTATGTCAAGTTGCCTAACTCTGATTTTTTAAAATTTTTCGCCACTTAAGGGCTTGTTTTTTCCATGATGATCCTATACATACCCATAGTTCAAAGTATATTAAGAGGCGCATCTTGAAGAATTACCAAAACCAAGACATCTTGCTAAGAAATTTTTATACCCGCCCTTTAAGGAACGAACCAAACTTGCATATCCAATATGAGCTTAGCATTTAAATCATTGAGTTCCTAGGGTTGTACCACTTTCGAGGTATAACATTTTTCTCACTACCTTGGTCTAGCAACACAAAGGTTCACTCTAGATTAATATTATTGGGTCAAAAAATTTCATCCACCCTTTATCGTATTTCACCTTTGACTTCACCAAACTTTATAAAATTTTGGACACACCAACACTTTTGATTTAGACATCATCAAACCAATCCCCTAACTTAGCTATGTTGTGTGTGAAATGGATCCTTTTCCATACACTTAGTTAAGTTAGTTATCACATTTGTGGATAAATTTATCTTGAAATTCATGAGTCTACCTTCAATATTTACAAGTTCATTAACACCTTTCATCAAAACATCAAATATCTTTGTCTAAAAGTGTTATCCTAAAAGTTTAAAAAGATCACTCTCCCCATAGCATTCATCCATTTTATCTCCCATTCACACCATTGGTCTAGAATGACTTAGAGTGACCCTTTTACCAAAATTTGAGTCAGCTAGAGAGTTTAAACATTAAAATTCCAACATAACTCTCCCATAGGTGACCCACAATTTATGGTAACAACGAGATCACAACGCAAGAGAATCATGGAAAAATCCAATGCCACATCCACCACAAGTGATAAAAATCCACAAGAATTTGATCCAAGGAGTCATTCTACCCCCTCACAACAGCCCCAAACTTCATTGTGACCATATGAAGTAGAAGACACCACAAAATAAATCCATTTGAGCTTACTAAGGAAGAACTCCTTGAGTATAAACAAGAATGACAAGCCTTAGAGAAAGTCCAATTCCTCCATCTTTTTCTGCACAAACCATGGCACAAGGCTTGACTCCATCCATGATTCAATAAACTCCATCACTAGGGCCAAGTCAAACACAAACTCCTAGTCTTGAAACTAGTCTTGCTAAGGAATTTGGTCACACCCTTCCTTTGGAAAGAAATACACTTGTGGTACTCTAAACACCAATCCTCCCCAAAACACCACTTGGACACCCACATTTGGTGCCCCACCTCAATCTTCCACCACCATTCCAAAACACCCTTTACATCCACATAAACCTCTTACATTTCATGATACCACAACAACCTCAACATTTCAAGTGCAACCATTTTAATCTATCTCCACAAGTACCAAAAGTGTGCCTAATGTTACACAAGACAATGTGAACAAAGCATCTTCAATAGACCAACAAGGGCAACTTAACAACCTTACACAAAATCAACCCTTAACACAACAAGGGACACCTTCATCCAACCATCCCATTGGTTTCACCAACCCAAATCAAAAAAATGCCTTGGTCACAAACCCCATCAACCAAGGTAGTACCTTGGTCCCATCTCAAACACAAAAAGGGAACCCCCAACACATAATTTAAGGGAACCCTTTCAATCAATTGACTCAAGGTCCTAATGTGCCATTGCAATCGTAATACCAAATGGCACTATCATCATCTTTACCATTGGTCCCCCATGCCATGCAAAATTAAATGGGACCTCAAACTTACATTCCTTCATCCCAACCCACCATTTTACAAGTAATATTAAACCATGGAAACCACCAACCTCTCATCATCAAACCACAACCCACTCAAACCATAAACACCCAAAAACCATCACAGATGTCCCAACAACCAAACAATTCTACATTGCAAGCACATGCTCTATCTTTGCAACAAGCACAACAAGCTCAAGATCAATATTTGCAACAACAAAAAGCTCATGCTCTAGCTTTTCAATAAGCACAAGATTCCTACCAACAAGCAGTGCAACAAAAAAAAGATCAACAGTAAGCCCTAGTAGCACAACAAAAACAACAAGCTCAACAAAAAGCCCAACAAGTAGTCTTAGTCACACAACAAGAAGAAGCTCAAGAAGTAGCCTTAGTCACATGAAAATTTCAACAACAACAAGCCCAACAACAAGCTTTGATAGCACAATAGTACACCCAACAACAAGTGCTTGCACAACAATGACAACAACAACAAGGTTTATACTATAATCCCCAACAAAACATCATCAATCCAAATATGTTAGGAACATATAAACCTCTACTATCCTCACCTTCACAATATCCCACACCACCCTACACACCATACAACACCCCATCATATCAAAATCCCACATACAATCCATCTACCATCCCATAGTACACAACATATGTTCCTCCACCAAACCCACATGATGATATGGCATCACAACTCAAGGTGCCAATGCAAAAAATGTGGGACATTCAAATGGGAAAAATGAAGAAGCCCCATACACAAAAAAACTTATGTCCATACCCATTTGATAGAAACATCGCAATGGTACCTTTCCCTCCCAGTTTTGAGGTCCATAAATTTAATAAATACAAAGGGAGGGAAAATCCTATGGACTACATCAAATAATTCAACGTCATGTGTATGGAGGTTTTCTACAATGATTCTTACTTGATGCACCTCTTTCACATGAAGTTTGATAGGCCCATCCATCGATTGGTTTTCATAGTTATCACCAAGTATCAAAACCTTTCAAGAAATCATTGATAGATTCATAGATCACTTCTCCTTCAATATTGACATGGACCTAAGCTTAGAAGAGTTATACACTCTCAAGAAAAATAAAGGAGAATCCTTCACTAATTTCTTACAATGATGGATGCAAAGAGCTAGTAAGAGCAAGTGGCCCATTCTTGAAGAACAACAAGTAGGAATTATTATTGCTAATGTTCACGTGGATCTATCTGTAATATAGGGGGATTTACTACTCACGAGTTCTCTTCACTCAGAGAGCCTCATGGGTCAAACTTCCCTATACTACCTCAATGGAACAACAATGAGAGTTTAGAATCTGAAAGGGTAGGTCACATAGATTATCTAGACAAACTATCAAGCTCTCAGCCAAAGGATGAAAGCAAGAATACGGATGACAGCGCACACTAGCATCCTAGAGGTGTACTGGCATCTCGTAGGGACTAGAAAGTGAGAATGTCTCAAAAAATGGCTAAGTGACAACTTACACTCTAATTAATGAGAACCTCTAGAATGCAAGAAAGCAACAAGAAGTAATAAAATTGAAATGGAATAGAGACGATAAGGAGAAATACTTATGACCATGTGGGTGATGAAGCTTCCAGTTCTTGAGTGTCTTCAATACTTGCACACAAGAGGGAGAGAGAAAGTGTTGAGTGGATTTATAGGGGCCTGGCTTAGTTAGATCTTGTTTTGGTGTTCCTACCTCCACAGACAACTAGATAGAGAGAAAAGTAGAAATGAAGTAAAGAGCACTAAAGCACTACAAAATAGCGTTATGCTACTCAACCAAGTAATAGAGGAGAGGAGTGAAAGCTTACCACCTCCATTGAAATCACTCAAGGCTAATGGGGGAGAAAATGAGAGGAACTCAAGCCTCTACTACAATGGTGTTTTGTTCCACACTTGCTCTACTAAAGTGGTGGAGTGTTGATGTTACTGCTATGAAGCATAAAGTGTTTGGAGATTGAAGAGCTAAGAGAGGGATTAGAGAGAGCTAGAGAGTTAGAGCATGAGCTCAATGCTTGGGAGAAGATGTGAAGAGATGGTGAAGAAGCTACTTAGAGCTTGAGAAGAGCTTGTGAAGCTTATGAATAAAGTGAAGAATTTCTTAGAGGATGTGAAGGGATGTGTAGAAGATAGTAGAAGATAAAATGATAGTTCAATGGATGAATTTGAGGAAGAGATGAAGAGAAACAACCATGTTTAGGTCGAGCGATTGAGGAATACATTACAAATCGACCCCCAATGGGAAGTGTAATGCCTCTATAGGCTCCAGATGCTAGAATCTGTCAGGGATGTAAGTGTGTCATACAAACATCTACGCATTGTGCGAGCGTCCCCGATAGAAATTCCTCCACTGATGCTCAAAACAGGCACCAAGTGTGATGCAAGCAACGGGCTTAGGTGGAATTAAGCCTCTGAACTTGGTTTTCTAATGTGGATAAAGGAAAAAATGGGATTTGCACATGGGGTGAAAATTCACTCTTATACATTTTTCCCCCACTTTAGTGAGCATGAACACTAATGAGTGCTCGGTAAAGTAGATCAAGAAAGAGTAAGGTTAGAAACGTATACCTGAACCATCAAGGAAGTAGACTTTGGTGAACCCAAGAGTGCAAGATCAAAAGATGACTTCATAGTTCTACAAAACTATGAAGTTGAAGAAAGAGCATATACTCAGGATGAAGAAGATGAGACCTTTGATCCGGTATATATACAAGAGAAGAGAAAGAAATGAACAAAGCGCGTAGTGAAATCAAAACCGCTCAAGAGTAGAACTCACACCATAAAATAAGCGTGTGATAAAAGAAAACCCCGCTCGAGGAGGATAACCTGTATCACAAAAGAGGTGATAAAAGAAAACCCACTGAGGAGGAGAACCTATATCACAAAAGAGGTGATAAAAGCAAACCTCACTCAAGGAGGAGAACCCATATCACCAAAAAGCACATGGTGAAAGCAAAACCTGCTTAGGAGTAGAACTCGCACCACAAAACAGGTGATAAAAGAAAACCCCGCTTGAGGAGGAGAATCCATATCACCAAGTATGTAAAGGAGCTCTATAGGTTCACGGTCCTGCAGAGCAAGTAAGCAGATAGTTACATAGACCATTATCAAGTTGGAATACTTTGAAAGGGGTCCCTTGGTAACCTAGTGTGAAAAAAAGAGGGGTCCACTCAAGGGATGTGCTGTTTGAAAAGTGAGGTCTAGTCAAGTTGCCCCCAAGCTAGACATGACTGTATGAAATAGGTCTAGTTAGGCTGCCCCCAAGCTAGATGTGAAAGAATTCATTTGAAATAAAATCCTTCAAAGAGGTCCCTAGGGAACCCTTCAAAAGGAGAGGGGGTCCACTCAAGGGACGCTTCATTTGAAAGATATAGAGAAGAGAGGGAGGGTTCGTTAAGAAGGACACACATCTCTAAAACAAGTTATCATTTCCCACAACATACAGGGGAGGAAGGTGCATCAATCAAATAGGAGTTTGATGGTACCTGAATCAAGAAGTTTTTGAATTTTTTCGTTCAAGGCTTTACATTCGCTAGTGGAATGGCCAAGCACTCAATGGTATGCATAGAAAGAGTGTTTTTCTTTGTCATGTTTATGGAGTTTATTACGTGTAGGATAAGGAAGAATGATTAAACAGGCTTTTTGAAGCCACAAAAAAATACACTCTTTCCTAGATAAAGAATGAGGAGCAAGAAGCAACCCTTTCTCTTGTGGAGAAAAGTTTGACTACTCACAAGGTACAAATATAGAAGACAAAGGAGGGGGATCTCCATAGGGAACATTATTCTGAAAAAAGGGATTATGCTTCTTTATAGGATCACTATCAACCTTCTTGATAGGACTAACAACATTCTCTTTAACAATAGTGCGATCATCTTCCTCAGAAGGAGGATCAACACCAAGAACATTACAATTTGCATTCACCTTACCCTGCAATGCAAAAGAATGATCATCTTTGATAGCGGGTGTGAATGATGTTATCAGAAGGTCAAAGTGGATCAGGTCAACTTTATATTATTGAATGAAGGAATCTGTAAAGTCTAAGGAACCCCAATCATCATCAAGAAACACATTCTTTTGAGAAGAGGTAGAAGGAGAACACTTAGGATCCCTTGCTTCAAAAGGATCTTCTTCAGGGACATTTATCTTGAGAGTACCCTTTGTAGTAGGTACTGCTGGAGTAAACATCGACACATTAGAAGACACTGAAGGAATAAGAGTAGGCACAACCAAAGCTCGAACAACAACTACCATCTCACATAAGTGCATAGCATCAGGGTCAGCCTTAATTGTGACTACTTTGTTGTTGCAAATAAACTTAAGAGATTTATGCAAGGTAGATGGGACTGCACCCATAGCATGAATCCACAGTCTACCAAGAAGAAGGTTATAAGGTAGCTTCTCTAACATAACATACATAAGGGTAGGTATGGTAATGGGTCCAAACTACAAAGGTAATACTATTGTACCTAGAGCTTGTCGACCAACATTATCAAACCCACAAATGACAATAGAAGAAGCATTAATAGAAGATGAGTCAATATTAATCTTAGAAAATAGATCAATACTACACACATTGAGCACTGAACTGACACCAACGAGAGTACGTCTAACACCAATTTTATTAATGTTGACTATAATCATTAAAGGGTCCACTTTCTTCTATACTTCTGGAGGTGGGAGCTCTTGCATATAGAACATGATATTCAACGAATCCACTCAAATATATGCCACCAATGCATTAGCATCCATCGGCCTAGTAGAAGGAGGAAAGAGGATATTTTGAAAGGCTTCCTGAAGCATACCTTGATGCATTGCAGTAGACTAAAGCAAGTCCCATAGTGAGATCTTATCTGGAGGAACTCAAGGTTTCTTGACAAGATCTTAATCACTAGGAAGTTTAGCCATAGGTTTAGGAGCTTGAAGAAAACTTGGTTGTTTATTCATACTATTCTCATAAGTATGGTCTACCGCTTTATAAGAGGGAGCCATAGGAATATCAGGAGAACCACCATCAAATGGAACACCATCAATAGAAAAAATCCTTTTAGAAGAAGGACTATCTAGAGTCACGTAAATGATTGGTCTCTTAGGCCTTTAAGGGGAAACAAAGACATAGACTACATTTACTGAATCATCACAACTAGTAGAATAATTATTTGAATACATATTCTCAACATCAATCCAAATAGGATCAAATGTGGAATAATCAATTGAAGAGACATTCTCAACATCAATCCAAGGAGAATCAAATGTGGAAGGAGGTTCATCTTTCACTAATGCATCATCTCTAGAGGAAAGTGTATTAGAACAAAGATAAGATTCATCATTCCCAAATGCAACATCTATAGAAGAGAGTGCATTGGAAGGTATAGGAGATTCATTGTTCACAGTTGCATCATCTCTAGAAGACAGTGCATCCAAATGAAGAGTAGGTATATCATTCAAAAATGCATCATCTCTAGAAGAGAGTGCATTAGAATGAATAGAAGGTAGGTAACATTAAGGAAGGTATCAATGATTTCATCTTCTTGCAACAAAATATCCTCCAAAGCAAGAGGACGTTCATGAGAAGGATCAAAGATATCAAGTGACATGGGTAAAGCCAAGTCACCATCACATACATTAAAAGGAACATCATTAACATTTTGAACAAAACTAGATACTGAACTAATAAAAGAAGATAATAAATCCATTACAATTTTTTTGGTATTTTCTATGTTTTAGTAATTTGCATTTTCGGAGGTCTTTGGAGCAGAATTTGAGGTCAGAACTAGTGTCAGTCCCTAAAATTTGACTACCAAAGGCACTAGAATATTAGGGATTGAACTAGTTCTCTAGGAGACCTTTCCAATGGTGCAAACAGTTCTGAATTCCGAGCACCAAGTCAAAAGTTATGACCCCACCAAGTAGGGGTAAATAAATTCCTAGATTTTTTAGAAGATTTTCTCTTCACGTCAAGTTGACCAAAATATAATATAGGGGGATTCACTAATCATGAGTTCTCTTTACTTAGAGAGCCTCATAGGGTGAACTATCCTATACTACCTCAATGGAACAATAGCGAGAGTGTCAGAATCTGAAAGGGCAGGTCACAAAGATTCTTTGGACAAACTATCAAGCTATCAGCCAAAGGATGACAACACATAATACGGTTAACAACGTGGTGCACTGGCATCCCAGAGGTGTGTTGGCATCTCGTAGGGACCAAAAAGTGAGAATGTCTTAGAAAATGGCTAAGTGACATCTTACACTCTGATTGTTGAGAACCTCTAGAATGCAAGAAAGCAACAAGAAGTAATAAGATTGAAATGAATAGAGATGAAAAGGAGAAAAAAAGAAATACTTACAACTATGTGGATGATGAAGTTTCCAGCTCATGAGTTTCTTCAATACCTACACACAAGAGAGATAAGTGTTGGTGGCAGGGTCCCACCCTACCAGACCCCATTTTGGTGTTCCTACTCTACCAATGTGATATATAGAGAGGAAAGTAGAATGAAGTAAAGAGCACTAAAGCACTACAAAATAGTGTTGCCACTCAACCACACAATTAATAGAGGAGGAGGAAATACTCACCTCCACCATGAAAGCCTCAAGGATAATGGGGAGAAAAAATGAGAGTAAAATCAAGCCTCTAATAGCCAGTGTTGTGTAGTTTTCTACCACACATGCCTCCCGGTTGGAAAAAGTAGGGACCCTCTCTTTGTTTTGGTGGTATATTTTGGTGATTTCAGCCCCACGCCTTTGAAAAATTTGATTGCTGGGATGTGCTTCTTCTGAATGGGATTATCTGCCGCAGTTCTGAGCTTGTGAAGTAATTCTTTGAAAATCCTACACCTCCAAGTGTTTTTCTGGTTTTCCTTTAGTTTCAAGAATTTCCCCTCTAGGAAGAATTCTCTGATTTCCATATGTGCCTGGGAAGACCAACAGGGATTGTTATGCATTGTGCTTCAAAGATTTTTCCTCTTCACAGAATTCTATGTCTTCCATAATTTCCAAAAATCCTTCAAGTCTTCAAATCCCTGAAACTCCTTCACCCCCTCAGATTCGTGAAGCTCATTCTGGGTTATCTTTTCACTACATTTATACTTTCATATGGGCTTTGCAAATTGTGTTTAATGAAGTTTAAGGGATTTTTATGTTGTGAATTGATGTCATTTGTCTTGCTTTGAATTTGGAATAGCTTAACCTCTAAGTTTTGCATGTGAGTCTTGTGCTTGTGTTTTGGATCACTTGTTTGGTACCATTTGCATTTGCTTGAGTTCGAAGATTCTTGCTAGTCGTTATCTTCACAATTTTTTCTTCATCCATGGTATGTTTATAGTGGCTTTACTTCAACTAATGAGTATCAATGGATCTATGGTGTTTTGGATGTGCTTTGAATTTGTATTTCAGTGTGTTGAGGGTTGTGATTAAACTAGGGTTAACCCCCTATTCTTTTAACACTTCCTCTGAAATTAGTATGACCTTCCTTACTAATTTGATGATTTGATTGCACCATCCATTGTTGGATTTCCCCCCCCTTGAATTTTATCTTGTGCATGATTTTGATTCAACCTATGGTTTTGATTATGGATCCCTTACATTCGATAGATTTGAGTTGTTCATTTTCATTTGCACTCGATGGCAAATTTGCTTTTAAAATTTCAGAGGGATTTGTCTTAATTAGGTGAGTAAGAGAATGGATCAGGATTGAAACTATGCATTCATGGAAAATCCCTAGGGTTTCAATTTCAAATTCATTTCCAAGGTCAACCGAGTTGTCTTTGAGCAAGTCCTAGATCTAGTTCCATCGATGCAATATTTGAGACAAACAACATTTGAGCCCAATTCCCTGAATTTGTGATCATTCGATCAATTTGGGTGAAATCTTGACAAAGTCAATGACTTCAGGATTTCAATTATTTCACGGATTTCCATTACCTTAGGAATTCCCTGGATTTTCATTGCCTCATCATTTTCCCAAAAATGTGCATAAATGCGAGAACCATGTTGACTTCGCAAAATTCCGCTACCTTAGGAATTCACCAGATTTCCATTGCCTCATTGTTTTCCCAAAAATGTGCATAAACACGAGAACTATGCTAACCTCATAGAATTTCACTGCATTAGGCTATTCCCGAGCTTCCATTGCTCCTTCATTTTCCAAAAATGTGCGAAGTCTTGCCAATTTCATGGATTTCTGCTCCTGATGGAATTCCCTAAAAAAATTGAGGGAATGCACGAGTTAATAGTTAATGATTTTGCATCACATGATTGATTTGAATGATTTGAAGATGTATCATTCTATTTATTATGTAATAATGATGATTGAATTACTTTTGGACGTTTATTGAGCTTTCGTTGCTAAATTTTGTTGGCTCAGAATTCCCCGAAATTCCCTTCTGGCCTGAATTCCATGGAGAGTTGAAAATCTTGAACTTTGAAGAAAGTATGCTTTAATGATATTTCAAAGGGATTTTGATTGTTGTTTGGATCTATTTGAATGATGAACATGTTATTTGTGATGAGCTAACCTGGACTATCATGTTGTAATGGATATTTATTTTGGTCTTTTGTTGAGTGCAGGCTAAATCAAGCAAGGCAATTGGTAGCAAGAATAAGGGCAAGTTAATGGATCCTAGTGATGAGGGAGCTTCTATCTCAGAAGCCAAAATAATTAAATTGGATACCAAGAGAAAGGTTCCTAAGAGCAAGCTAACTTCCATTTGGTCAAAAGTGACAAATACAAATGTTGGAAGATGGGATTATGAGGAGTTCAAAGCAAGAATGGAAATGGGGGATCCTCCTTTGTTAGCAAGAAGATTGGTGAGCTCTGGGTTGGCTCATGTGGCTGGCTTCCCTCCTATAGTGCAGTGCTGTGAGTTAGTCTTAGAGTGTGCCAAACAATATGATCCATACACAGAGATAATTAGTCCACAGGGCAGAGTGCTTGCCAATTCCTCTCCTATCTCAGTGGCCCAAAAATTTGATATGCCAAACAAATCTCATGTGGTGAGTTTTGATCTTGATATAGCCAAGAAGTACTATGCAGATGCTACAAAAAGGCTTTGCAAGTTATCAATTATTGGTTGGAGAAACATAAGGAATATATCTCCAAGTTTCCAAAACAGTTGTTCAGGGCGAAGTTCAAATTAGAGTACAATGATGCAATCAATCTCCTTAGAAGAGTGGTGGGTTTGAAGACTGCAAGAGTATTTGAAATTTGGATTTTCTACATAATAGTGAGAATGGAGCAAAATGTAGACTATCATTGGCCTGGTATCATCAATGCCATGATCCATGAGTAGTTATGTAATGTATTGCATACCAGGAGCTTCACCATGACTTCCTATTTGGTCTATGCCTTGGCAAGATTTCATCCATACAAGGGATTGAGCACTCAAGGGGTCTATGGCCAAGATGTGACTTATGAAATTTATACCCAGCTGTATTTGGGCAGTTTTGGTTACAGAAGGGTGAATGATGCATTTAGCATGTACATTACAAGGTTACTTCAAGGAGCAGAACATGTGAGAATCTCTGGTTTGCAAAGGAACCAATTCAGAAGTTTGGAGCATGGTTCTTCCAATTTCCTAGCATCTCCTACATCAGGATTGATGGTTGTCAAAGGGCTCCATATAGATTGCCAAGGTATCCAACTAACCACATTATACTTCTGGAAATTACACGAAAGATCTCTGACTTTGATGACGCTATGAAGAAAGACATGCATAAGACTGGTTTTGGGAATTACTTTCCTTTGAGGATAGGAGGTAATGTTGCTTTCCCTTATTTGATTACAAGACATTCCTCTGAAGAAGAGATGAATACTCTTGGCTTGGCATTCCATTCTAAAAGGACTAGATTTGATAGAACAAGTGGAGCCCAAAAGAGAGCTAGCAAATATTTTAGACATAAAGACGACATTGAAGATTATTGGTCCAATTGTAAAGATGAGTTTGAGGTCTAGAGGAAGAGATTCTCTAGATTTCCATCCAATTGAATTAGGTTGTATAGCATTAAGTCCATCCTAGAATAGGTTGATGATGATGGGGAGCTAATTCAGAATCATGACTATGAGCCCATCAAAGAAAGGCCAATTGGTGAAATTGACTGGTTGGAGGAGGAAAAGATAGAGTTAGAGAAAATCAATGCTCTTGTTATTAAATATACTAAGTTGTGGCTCAAACATAAGATTTGGGAGCTTGAAAATGAAAGGAAGCAGTACACATATGGCCTGATGGGAAGTCTAGAGTACTAATCTACCTCTCAAGAAGATGAGAAATATCCAAAAGGAAAAGAAAAGGTGGGTTCTCCTTTTAAGATTAAAATCAAGGGTGTTCAAACTGAGGTTGAAGAAGAAAAGAAAAGGAAAGCTATGGCCAAGAAGAGGAATACTGCCTCTAAGAGGAAGGCATCTATTCAAGAGGAGGAGCATGAGGAAGAAGGGAAGAAGGATAGTGTCCCTGTGCCTAAAAGAAGAAGAGTGGACAAAACTTTAGGAAAACAAAATGGGAAGCTTAAGGGACAAAGTGAAGACATAGGACCACAATTGATAGATGTTGAGAGTTATGGGGATAAGACACAAGTTTACAGCAGAAAATCCAAAACTCCATCTCCAAAGGAAAGTTTGGTGAAAGAG
>VDFB02093602.1:0-22839 GCA_007258455.2 Sequoia sempervirens | reverse complement strand
AGATATGCAGGCCTAAAGATGGAGGAGTAGGACTACGAAATTGGCAAGTTATGAATGAAGCCATGGGTGCGAAATTGGTGTGGAGTATGTATTCAAATCCAAATCAGATTTGGGTCAGGATCCTAAACTCAAAATATCTTGACTCTGAAGATAATCATAGAATCTTTATGATTCAAAACCCCTCCAGAGGTTCGGCAATTTGGAACTTCATAATGTCCTGTCGACCAGTTATTGTAGAGCATATTACATGGTAGATTGGAGATGGGCGGATGGCAAAATTCTGGGAGGATTCATGGGAAGGTTTCCCAGTGTTGGCTGAAAATCCTCGAGTACTGAATTTGAGGTTACTTTTTACGCAGCATTGGGGTAGTAGAGTTAGGGACTATTTGGAGCGAAAGCAAGGTGTTAATGGTGAAGAGTGGGTCTAGAAGGATATTAGTCAATTGGGGCTAATGGTGGATCAACTTTCCTTAATGAAGGAGATTTTTGCTAGCAAGAGGGTGCTTCTAAATAGTGGTGAGGACAGGGTGGTGTGGTGTGGAGCTTCTAATGGAAGTTATTGGGTTAAACTTGGGTATCAATTTCTCGATTCTAGAGAGTAGGAAGATGTATGGCCATCTCATCTATTCTAGAGCAAGGAGTGTCTTCCGAAGGCGGGGGACCTTTGCTTGGCTTGCCTTTGGGGGCTGAATACTCAGAGGAGAGCATAGGAAAAGGCTAGGGTTTGTAGGGCCTTCACGTTGTATTATGTGTGAACAAGGCGAGGAATCAGTGGATCACCTATTGCTCCAATGTGACATTGATTCCCATTGTTGGAATATGGTGTGTGGTAAGTTAGGTTGGTAGGGCGCTCTACTGGAATCTTTGAAGCAACTTTTCATTTGTCAGCCGAGATGGGCTGGAAGATCCACACTTTCATGCATTTGGAATGTTTCTCCATCTGTAGTAGTATGAGAGATTTGGAAGGAGAGGAATAGATTATTCCAGCAAAAAGACGAAACAGTTGGATAGAATTTGTTTCAAGAATAAACCACTCTATTGAGGAAATTGTTGGAGCTGCAACATCCAGATACTTTAAGCTGAAGGTACCATACACAGCTTAGGATAAGCACGTTCAAATGCAATGGCCAGGGATCAAGATCCGGCCTCTTAAGGGGTTGTGTTGGGTGAATCGGTGTCCGAAGCGGGTGAAGCAGTAAAGTGAATACAACCGGAGGATGGATGGACCAAGATAAATTTTGACGAGGCTTCAAAAGGGAACCCAAGGCCATTGGGGATAGGGTGTGTGGCTAGGGATAGTAATGGCACCATTTTGATGTTGGAAGCAAAAAGAATCTGGGAAGGGACCAATAACATGGCGAAAGCAATGGCAACACTTCAAGCTATTAAACTAGGGAGGAAGATGGAAGTCAGAAATTTGCATTTGGAAGGTGACTCCCTCGTTATTGTGAATGCCATCATGGCAAGCACAACACAAGCATGGAATTTGCAGAAATATATATATATATATATATATATATATATATATATATATATATGCCATACAAGAGTTGTTAACTTCCTTTGAAGGCTTTAAGGTGACACATACTCGGAGGCAGGGTAATGAGGAGGCAGATGTGCTATCCAAATGGGCGTTGACGTTTGCAGCCGAAGGAGAGGAACGGATATAGGATTTTCGAAATATCTCCCTTTCAGATGATCATCCTTAATGGGTGATGGTATAAGGAGTTCTAAATGCAAATTTTGTCAAAAGAAAGGAAGGTCTTTTGACAAGAGTGGGTGCAGAGGATGTAGCGCTTGAATTTTGAGAAGAGAATTGGTGAGTGACAGTATTCAAGACGAGAGGCGAGAGATGCTATTGAACACAAGGAATGATTTCCTTTTTTGGTGCCGATCTGGCGGATGGTGGTGGTAGTACCTTGTGGTTGTGAGGGTTGGTGGTGTCTTTTTGTAATGAGCCTTGGGAAATAGAACTTTGAAACTTTAATGTGAGTGGTGGTAACCCATGGAGATGGTTGCAGTTTGGTTAGGAGGCAAGGCTAGGGGTGTATTTAGGGGAACATAGTGGTGTTGGGAAGGGGGTTATAAAATGAAGATGTATGGAGAATTGCTTTGTAATCTTTTACTATTATTAATAAAATCAACATTATTACCAATCAAAAAAAAAATTAGTATTTGGTTATTTAATTAAATGTGAGCTAATTTCCATTTTCAATAATTTCCATTTCCATCTCTTCAATCAACCCTTTCTTCCATACTCAGTCAACTAAGTCTTCAAATTAGAAATGTATCTAAATTAAATAAATCATTTATTTATTTAATTGACTAATTCCTAAATTCTTTTATAATTAAATGAATATTTTTATTCAATTAATCATGTGGGCGTAAATAAATAAATTATTTATTTGTTAAACTTTCCTTCTTTTTCAATCTTTCCATCTTTTTCTGCTTTCATGTTTCTTCCTAAATAAATGAAAATCATTATTTTATCTATTTAGCTTATTTACATATACACCTCAATATTTCCATCTTATTTTGTGTTTATCTTTCTTCAAATCTAAATCTTTTCTAATTCTTCAACTTTTGTCTATCTTAGAAAAATCTTCAGTCAACAAAGAATGAAATTAAAAACTTCATGTGCACCATTATTCACCATTTTAATTAGATAATTCAAATTGATGTCTTATTCAATTAAAATGGTTACTTTCCCATTCTTTCTCATAATCTCATATGTTCATTTTTCCTTTCAATCTTGATCGTCGCTTTTCTATCAAACCTTCTACAAATTCAACCCTCTTTCTCATTTTGAGGTTAACCACGAATTCTAGTGTTTTGTGTCATTGTAATTGTCACACACTTTTGAGCCTAAAGAGAATAAGTATATACCAAATCTAAGAGAAAAGCCAGATAAAAGAATACTATGGAGGTAAATCATGTCAACATAGTGAAGGTAATGCTGCATTTATTTTGATTTTATTGTATTGTTTGTACTTCATAGGTAGATTAGATTAGATTGAATGGAGGATAGCAAGTTTAGTGGTTGCTTTCTTTGATTCTTCATTCCTTTATGTCTAATGTCTATTTTTTGATCTACAATATTAGAAAAAAAATATTTTTTATTACTTTTCAAAAATTATAGGAGTGCCACAACCAAATTTCTTTTTTTTAGGATGTGTCCACTTTGAAAGTTAGTAAAAAATAATATATTCTTTAAAAAATTATCAAAAAATCAAACATAAACTACATGATGTTAGCTAATTTCTCATTGAAGCAGTTTTAAAAATACCAAAAAAATGTTAACCTTTTGAGGGAACCACAATGATGCTATGTTATGTTTTTTTTGACAAAAACAACACCAACTCTATGGCTCCCCTTTTTGAATCCCTTTAATCTCTACCATTTAAAAAAAATAAAAATAGTAGTTTAGAAAGTAGACTCGAAGCACTATGATCCTTGTCTTTGTTGCATCTAAAAATTTGAGTGTAACTAGCCTCAATTTCTCATCCAATGTTGGTATTTTTTGATTTTAGAAAAAAAATTAAAAAAAAAAAGTGGGCACTTAAGACCCCTTTTTGGCCCCCCATCTTCCTACACCTACCCTATACATTTTTTGAACCTAAAAGATGTGTCACACTTTATTCCTCACAAACTATAGTTTAAAATAAATTGAATTTCATAAATTTTTTACCAAGTTAGGGTGGTCACACAAATGGTTTTTAATATTTTTAAAATTTCCTACTAGAATATTCATAACTAATTATTTACTTGCAAAAAAAATATAAAAAATATGTGTCACATTTGAGCATGTGTCCTCTACTTGTATTGAAAGATTCAATTTTTTATTTTTTTTCTCATACTTAGGGTGGTCAGATAAACACCTGCTTTTTATTTTTTTTCCAAATTTTAAAGTACTACTGCATTGAAATTTTAAATTTTCACAAAATCAAATTACTTCAAAAAAAAAAGAAGCTTAGTAGCCTACAAAATTTTCTACAAATTATATTCCTACATATTTTCTAAATTATGTTAATAGCCTATTCAAATTCTTATGTGGAGTTGCTTATGTATATTTTTTTCTATATTTTCATTGCCACTTAGAGACCCTATTTGACCCATCATGATCCTGCACTGACCCTCTTTTAACAAGAAAATGGATTAAAAACTTGTATAAGATGGATGCCAATCGTAAGACCAAAAACAAAACTCCTTCATTAATCTCCCCTCTTTCAACAATGTGATCTCTAATCTCTACAAATTCTTGTGTTTCTCTAATAATATAGTCTTCATTTTTGGTTTCTCCAAGTGTTTTTCTAACAACTTCAACTATATAGGATATTGATGTCAATCTAGGGACCAAAACTAAAAATCCTCCAATAGTCTCCCCTCTTGCAACAATGCAAGCTCTAGTCACTCCAAGCTCTTGTGTCAAGCTATAACAACTTGGCCTTCAATTTCTCTCTCCAAGTGTTTCACTAATAGATTTTTCTTCACCTTTGTGATTATTTGAAGATCAAAATCATGCCAATCTTGTGAAACCAACATAGTATGGGTTTCCCAGATTTCCAACACCCTGTGCATGAAACATACTCATTTCTTTATCTTTGCTCACACTATCCTATGCATTGAAGAAAGATTCAAAACCCATCCATCTCTCTCTCTGTCACTTTCTTTAACAAATTAAAAACTTATTTTTTGATTGAAAATAGAAGTTGTCAATACATGTTCAAAGTGATAAGGAAAATATTGTTGGTGTTACAAAATACTCATTTTTATTTCATGTACAAATTGTAAAACACCTCTCAATGTAATAAAAATTACAACCAAAATTCTAATAATAAGATCTAAGTGTTTCTTAGTAATATAATTAAATATATATTAATATATTATATTTTAAGTGTTTTGTAATAATATAATTCAATATATAATTATAAACTAATATATAATATATAAACATATATTACATTATATAATATTAATAATAGTATATAAATATATAAATATAATTTAATTATATATAAAAATATATTTAATTATTATATTTTAATATTTATAATATATATTATATAAATTAACTTATTATTAGGAAATATTTATTTTAAAATATATAAGTGGAATAAGCCTCTCAAAAAGAATATCTCTATTTATTTTCATATATAATATTTTAAAGATACATGATAAAATAATATAAATTATAATATAAATTTTATATAAATAAATATTAGTAAATAATAAATACATAAAAACGCTTTCATATTCTTATCAAGAAATTTTCATTTAGTATGAGCGATGTGGCCCAAAAGTCATAAGGTGGGACTCAATGGCAACAACAGAAATTGGGAGTAATTTGAAATTTCTATGTAAGATAATTAGAAGCTGAGGTTAGTGTTTAACTACTTACCCTCTTTATAAAAAAGAGAATGTCAAAATATAGTTTATAAAGAGAACAACAAACATAGTTTATAAGTCTAGAAGTTTCAAACAAGAACCACCACAAACGTGCCTAAGAAGAGAAAATAATCTATATTGCATGAGAATTAGGTACCGACTAGGTACGGTCCCATGGAGGGGGGCTTCCTTGAAAATCTTAGCGTATGCTGCTTAGTTTTTTTAGGAATATTTTAAAGTTCTTGGTCCCATGGATTTAATTTTACAATTCTGCTTAAAATTTCAAGCTCCAAAATTTCAGGAATGAACTGTAGTGCTTTGATAAAAATAAATAAATAAATCAAAATTCTCTCATTTTTATTTTCTAATAAGAATTTAAAATTTTAGATGAGAGACAAGTGGCATAAAAAACTCCTAAGCTGTAGGGGCAATTTCTAGCCCCACCAATTTCACCAGCTGAAAGATTCATTTCTAAAAGGTAGGGGCTCCTATTTTTCTGGAAAAGATTCCAATTAATCCCAGAAAGGTCATTTTTTTCCATGGGGCCTCCCGGCCCATGAAAATAGAAGCCCAAACCTTCCCCATGGGACCATACAATAAGTCACTAAATCATGCAATGAGAAAAGTAAAGTATTTAGCCTAAAAGAAAAACAAACAATTCTTTACAGGCACTTTTTCTTCGTCATTTTCAGTTCTTAGTTGGCAATTCCAAAGATACCGTTAAAATTCTCAACCATACTGTTTATTTGAATTGTATACAACTTAATTCATTAGTTTTTGCCCTGTCATTTTCAGTTCTTATTGGCAATTCCAAAGATACCAAAATTCTCAACCACATTATTTATTTAATTGTATAACTTAATTCATTAGCTTTTGCCTCAGCATGGTGGTATGTAAGAAAGAAGACGATTTAATTTTAAAAGGAAAATTAGGTAAAGGATCTTTCCAAAATGAATGGGGAGGATATGATCTTTTTACAATGCGTTAATAAACAGTATTAATATTAAGGATTTATTTTATAGAATTAGAATGGTAAATAAAATAATAATTTAAAATGTATAAATAATGAATGGTTTTATTAGAAATTGTAATAAATATTGGATGATGATTCATTAATAATGAGAAGTATTTTTATTGATGTTCAATGAGAATGTTTTATCTAGTGATTAGATTATTTACACTAAATTTGATTCCACAACACGGGATCTAGTTTCTATCTCATAGATCTTACATGTGCTAATGAATCCCATCTCTTTCTAATCCTGTATATTGTTGTATTTAGCTTCCTAATGTTCCCAAATTAGGGGAGAGGGGTATAGGAGGGTCCAATAGTGGGAGTAGAAGTAGTCCTTAGTGGCCCCTATAGTAGAGCACCTTAATATCCAATTGCAAAAACACTTTTCATCCATAAAGTACACAAACTAACAAATCATGCAATGCTACATTGGTGCACCAATAAAACATAACTTAGTGCATCACTATTAGTCTCACTCTTTTCTTTGAGCCCTTTTGGATACCTCAACAAAAATCATGTTGATGTGGCATCATATTTGATGATGTGGACCCTAAAAAGAAAGCTATAGAAGCATGTGAGCTACAAATAAACCTACAAAATGGAGTGATTTGAAATTTCTACATGATTTTGAAAACACGGGGTTAGGGTGCTCCACCATGGCCCCTCTCCCTACCCAATTTGGTGCAATTTTGTACTTTTGCTGCATCCGTACGTGATAGTTACCCTTGCATCAAACCATGCAAAATACTAATTCAATGACTAGATAAAATGATCACGACAACACTCTCAAACATGCATGTGCCTTTATATGATTGTGCTAATATCATTACTTTGATAAATGCTCATGATAATTTGTGCAAGTAATAAAATGATAGTGCTAGGATAAGAACTTGTATGCAATGATCAAGTCTAGATTATGATCTAAATGGACTAGGGTTTCCCTTTAAATGTAACACCAAGGGTAAGATGAAATGTTTGCATGCCTTGACTTCGTACACAATAGTCACAAGAATAGGTAACGTTGGTTCCAAATTAATATTTGAATTTTTTTAAAGAAAGGATAATTTTTTGCGTGTTTAAGAGTGATCAAGATTTGGGGCAAGAAAGGGGGAACTGAGGATTAAGATTGGCCTTTAGGAATGAGTGTGTATAGGAGTAGATAAGGCTTAGATTGTGTGGCCACTCAATTAAAAAATGCATCATGTTTATTCTTGTTAAATTGTGTAAGGTTACTCTAATCAAAGTGGCCTCAAAACATAAGAGAAAATGACATATATATGCAATTTTCACCATTACAAACTTAATTATAATTTAGTAAATATAAACTTTGCTCTCATAGAGTAGAAAAATTATGAATAATCACACTTTTCCTTTATTATTTTTACACACTTTAGCTTTGTTAATGAATATGTCATCCTAATGTTCAATTTGAGAGTTAAAGTGCAAAGTTAACATGTCAACCCATGTGTTGCAACTTCAATGTAAAAAAAAATAAATCTATTTAAGTCATTCTCAATAAGTAAACATTATCTTCTTCGTTTGTCGTCAGTTGTCTATTAGGTGTTAAATCAAATCCTTACGCTCTAAGGAGAATTCAACAAGCTCAACCATCTTATCCTTGGTTCAAATACCTTTCCAAATTCTCATTTTTCAAAATCAATTCTTAGATTAGAAGGGCCCACAAGGCCACATGAAGTCCTTTCTCTCAATACTATCTCCCTTTTATCATCAAAGGGGAGGGGTCAACCACTACATCAGTCACAAGGGAGATATTTTGGATCTTCCTCACTCCACTACAATCCTCACAATCCATCGTCCTCAAAACATGCATTACTTCCTCAGAAAGGGTCTTGCAAGCATCGTTAGATTCGTCTTTCAAAGGGCCCTCCACCTCACCATTGAGTGGCTGAGATGGCAAATTTTGTTGCTTTTCCAAACTGATCAATGATCAATATCCTAATTGTTTACATACACATAAACCAAAATAGAGCATCACACTTGTTGAGTCCCCACCCTAGTCCAAATGATGTCTTAGATGTCAGATTTGTTGGGATGTTATATGGACACATTGGTCATGGCAGCTAGCCAAAAGAATTGTTCTACCATTCATCCTATGTTTTTGAACACTAAGCTAGCAAAATTCCTACCAAATGATGTATAATCAGAAGCTATTCACATTATATATATATATATATGAGTAACGTATATATTTCAGTTGACTGGTGTAGATGACAAACAGAAGTTGTTTGGAGTCTTTCTCCCCAACTCTGAACTACCTCTCCCAGTCGTAACATCGTAGATGGAGAATCTATTGTTGCGAGGAGGATCATAGCGGATAAACAACACCCACAGACTGCAAGCAAAGAAATGAAAAAATCAAAGAGAATAACAGACCATTTTTAAGAAAAGCGTGCCCCGAAATCACTCAAGCTGTCATGTGGAGCTCAAAACATCGAGTACATTGAATGAAGCAGAGAGCGGACTATTTTGTGAGGGGATTGGTTATTTTGAAAAAGACAGAAACCCAGAAAGCAACAGGAAAGGTAATCGAGTTGTAGAGAGCCATAGAAAATGGGAAAATTTTGAATTAAGACGTACTGATGAGAAACCTCTCTACTTTTATACATCAGTAATCGTTTGAGAGGTTTAAGCACTTGAAAGCCCACAAGAATGTCATTTTGAAGGAACTCCTCTTTCATGTGCGCGAGAATGAGTGAGTATTGGTAGGATTTTATTTATCTTAAAGTTTTTTAATTTAAAAAGATGTTCCCTATCGTGTTCTATGCAATTATGCAGTTTCTAGGGACAGAAGAGTTGTGTAACCGAGCTCTAAACATTTATGAGAAAAGTGACCATGAGAGAGCTTTGCTGAATATTTTTCTGGGCAGTGCAGCTTTGTTAGCAAATTGAAAAGAGATTGAAGTGGCATGCATCGTTTTTGTAGCAATTTCTCTTTTATACGTTCAATCCCCATTGTTGCAGCCTAGTGTGATTTTCTGCACATTAATTATAGATTTTTTTATTGATGCAATAGTAGTAAACAATATAGAACCAATATTTGTAAATGGCTGTGATGGTGAACTGTTCTAGGAACTGTTTGTAATTATGCTAGCAGCATGGTATGTTATTCATCTTGGGGGAATTTACTTAAGCTGCAAGAATTAGGCAGCCCTTAATTGGAAACCTTCCTTGATTGCATCAAGATCAACAAACAGAAAGGAGTGCAGTAAAGGGCATGCAGATGTAGAATATTCATAGGAAGAACAGAGACACAGATCAGGGGCGTTCTTTCCTATTAGGTTTTGTCTGGTTTTATGCAAAAGAGAGTAGTTAGAGAGGCGGCTGCAAGAAGAGACGAAACAGGTCTTTTTGCTTGGGTCAAGTGCCAATGTATAAGGAGATAAATAGGAGGACTGTTTTAGATAGGAGAAGAGAGGCGTGGTAGACTGGTGTATTTGTTTTGATGCTTTAAAGTGGCTGCCTCAGATGTGGAAACGACCCTTACTTAAGGAAAGCTAAGGAAGTTGACACTGAAAACATTCAAAACAGGGGTGGTTGTGTCTTCAAGGGGCAAGCGTGTCTTCAATCTCCATTAGTTTGAGAAGGGCCTCTAAATATACCAAGATCAAGGAGGTTTAGTTTCTTTTATTTAAATTGCCTATGATCAATGTAAAAACCAGAATAATGTGTTTTCCAGTCTGGATAATCGAGGGCTAGTTATTTTATTCCTGTCAAGATGCCGTATTTTAATCCTCTATAGTGAATGAAGGAAGAGCCTTGTGTGTTGTTTTAGCTCTCATCAGTTATTATAGTTTTTTCTTGTCATGAAAATTTAGTGAAAGGGTGTACTGCAGGTAGTATCATAGTTTGGCTTCCAATCTGTTCTGCTTTTGTGTCATTTGTGGGTCATTGGGTGTTCGTGTGAGGCCGCCTGGAGTTGGTTAACCTGTTCATTCGACCCACCCTCCAGGACTGATTTATCATTCTAAACACAATTTCTTACTGTGCATGAAGAAGAGAATTGCCACAGGTAGCAAATTTGTACCTACCGAGCAAAACATTATTGCAAGTAGAAAATTGAAAACATACACTTGTTTGAATTAATCCTCTCCACAATTATAATTTTATATGAAATATTGGCAGTCTATGCGACTGAACCAAATATAAGTGCAGACACATCCACCACATTTACAAATACTCACTTCCTAGCATTTTGCAAAAACAAAAAGAAAAAAGAAATGCGTTCGGATATAGAATTAGAAAATAGTGAAGAATCTTTTTGATTATGACAAATGCTTTTGATCAGAGATATGAATTAGATGGGCCAAATCCATACAAAGAAGCAAGAAAAACACCCTACAACAACCTAGAACAACAGGAAACACAAAGAGTCATAACAAAAACCCCACGCAGGGGGGGCAACAAAGCGAAAAATGAGATGCCACCAAAGAACAGGGCCATCTCCTACAATGGTTTAAATCTATAATGCTTACAATGCTTTTCTGAATCAGACCCCTTCTGGATGGGATTAGAAAGGTCAGTTGAACGCAAAGATGTTAAACCATTTTCCTTGCAAGAGGGAAAAGAGCTGAGAGGAGAAACACAAATGTAGCCTCAACCGAACCATTACATTTGACTCCTCTTAGAAAACTTCTTATCCACTGAAGGACAATCCACGTCACCGAACCCCATCAAGTGGACATGGCGGAGGAGTCAGTCTTAGAAAACTTCTTGTCTACTAAAGGACAATCCACATCATCCAACCCCATCAATGGGACACGGGGTATGTAAGGATCCTGCAGATTCTTAGAAAGTTTGTTGGTCACCTGTGGAAAATCCACACGCAGCAATAGCATGTCCTGGCTTGTGACAATTGGGGGTACAAGAGACCCCTCATAATAAACCTGTTGAACCCATTCTCCAAGCTTTGAAGAAAGAGTGATAGAGGAGGGGAGCTGCTTGTCAACAGCAATGTTGACATAAAATCTAGTATGGAGGAAATGCTTTCTAGATCTAGTCACCTAATCATACATAATGAGATCACCCCAAGATCTGAAACTGTTCACATTCGGCGTAGCACCCAAAAACTTCAACACGAGAGCGTTCACCCAGATGGAGGCTGCACTGTCAATAATCTTGTCAGGAATTTTAATGCATCTTCCCTGTTTGAAAACAAATAGTGAAGAATGTTAACTGCCCCGAACATGCGATGAAAATTAATAATGAGTATAGGCCGAAGTCGTGCTTGTCAACATTCAACAATCAATTTGAGCTTTAAGATGAGAGGTAAGAAAAGAAGTCAACCATCAAGGCAATCCAAACTAAACTTCTACAATGTCAATTATAAGCTCCACAATAGAACTCTTTTTCTGCAATCACTGCTTCCCAATCTTCTCACCACAGATAACAAGCTTCAGGGAAAACAGGTTATTAACAGCTCTTGGTAGCCTCAACAAACCAGAACATCCTCTCATCTGAAACTCACTCAGTTTCTTTAGTTGTCCTATTTCCCCTAGAAGTTCTCTCAGCCCCTTACATAATGAAATGTCTAGGTATTCCAATTGCTCAAGTTTCCCAATTGATGGTGTAAGCTCTTTTAGGCCTGTTAACCCTGATAATCTTAACATTCTTAGAGAGATCAGACCCTCAATGTCAGAAGGTAACTTCTGAATCAGGTGGCAGTTGGTAATAGACCATTTCCAAGCAGAGTGCATATAACAGAAACTAAGGGGCACATCCTCCAAATTGCTGGACTGGTCCAGGTTAAAATCTCGGAGCGTGTTGTTGTTGAATGTGGATGCATCAAACCCTTCACATAAGCTTAAAGATAGCTTCTCTAAGCTCTTTAGTTCTTTGCTTTGTTTTCGAACAGGGGTTGCAATCAACCTCTCCAAGCGGAGACACTTGAGTTGAGTGAGTTAAGATAAGACACCCAGACCCTCTATTGTTGCTTTCTTTTGGCTCGTACTATAATTTAATACCATCAGAAATTTTAGATTCTTCATGGATCTCAGAAATGGGGGAAGAAAGTATTTGCTTGCAGTAAAGAATAACAACAAACCCTGTGTCTCGGGGAAATTCATCTCGTACCAGTGGCTTACCTCCATAGAGCCTATGAATAAATCAGAAAGGAAATTGAATTAGATCATTGTGCGTGTTGATTATACATGCTAATTATTTGGCTTGAATTCTTATCATATTGAAGTTGAATCTAGGAGATGGAAAAATACAAGGGGAAAAGAGTAATTAAGGTTGCACTATGAAAAAACGAATTTGACGACTGAGAACAGTAATTCTGAATCATCCTACTAATTAGATAATAGGACAAGAGTACCCAATTCATCCAGAAATTTTGAACAGTTTGCATGGATTGTCTAGTCTGCCCCCTAAACAAGTGACTAGGATACCAAAACCATAATACTAGTTTTTCATGTGAATTAGAAATAGTCTGATACATACGTCAACCAGGTTGCCAAAAGCAATGATGTGAAATTAAATTTGGAACAGAATTTTGGAATAACCCACCTGTGCGAATGGAGAGAAGTTGAAAATCATGTGTTCTATCATCAAGCGACTTCTGGAGAACTGTGATGTCCTGGCATCGCAGAGACAAGGCCAATTCTCGTATTACATTATTCTGAGAAAAGTATAGCTCGGAGACATGTCCAGGTAAGAGTGCTGCTCTGCTCCTGATAAGTGCTCTGACATCAGTTTAACGTTTAAAATGATACACAAAAATCCAGTGTAGGAAAGCAATGGCGATTACCCTCGAGTGCTAGTCAAATTCACTAGGTTTCTGCTTGCAAGTTTTGATAAGATGCCAAAAGCATAATTCCACTCTAGCTTCCGAACATAAACCCAAATGTCCAATAGTGCATCAACGCAGATTTTCCTATTCGCTGGGAATAAACCTAAATCTCGGAAGAATTCTTTGGAAACATCATCTAGGGAAACGATACTGGTTTTTGCGCTCTCACAAGCTTCCCCGTGCAAAGAGCTTCCGATAAGCCCTAAAGCAAGTGGCGGGCCGTCATATTCTGCCTGCATCTGTAATCCAAGAAGTGTAAAGAAAATTTATCAGAAGAGCATTTAGAGGGCAAGAAAATTTATAAAAAAATTAAATAATTAAAAAAAAACACATGCCTCCACTAGATTTGCGTCTGCGGTACTTGGAATTGATGTGTGTCCAAAACCCCAGAAGCAGAACCAGAGTACGATTCCGACGGCCATTATAGGGATAACAATCATACCTGTAATTTGATTATCATTGCAGAGAGGCAGGAGCACCATTCTGACGTCCATTATAGGGATAATAATACCTGAAGTTTGATGTGTTGAGAAAACAGAGCAGAAACAGAGCAATAAAAAACTACAGCAAACTAATAATAAACACAAATTGCACAGATCTGTTCTTCCTAAGTCTTTATCAAACTCATCGTTGAAAAATGAAGTCTGACAAGATCAGGGAATATGAAGATGGGGAGGAGCTGAAAGGTTTCGCCAGTTGGAACTTCACAACCGAACATGATCATTGAAGAGAGCCAATGAGAAAAGTTGTCCATAAATTGTTTCTTAATATATTGTATGCATACACATTGTGAAGGTTGTGGCAGCGTTAAGTTGCCTTGCATACGTAAACAGGGTTTAGTTGGGGTTTAAGGCTTGGAGGAAGTTTTCATTGTGAAGGGTCGAGGCTGCTTAGGCGGTTATTCAAGAGTCTTTTCTTATATTTTTTAAATTTTTGTGCTTATCTTGTATTATTTTTAATATTGTTATTTTTTTGTTTTATTTTCTCAAGATTTTCAGTTCTGTCATTGTAGTTTGTTGGACTTTTGTTTGACTCTCTTGACAGTCTTTTGGTTGTTTTCTTATTTGTATTATTTTGCTTTGATTAATATTTTTTTTATATATTTTAGAAAAAATAAAGAGACGAAATATATGTATTTACAATAATATAATTTCAATCTTTAAAATAAAACAGTTCTATTAAGAAATATTTTAAATTATATTTTGCACTTTTTTTAATTGGAAAAATGTATATATTAATAATAGAAAAAAAAATATACTTCATTTCAAATTTGAATGAGATCACATACACTATTCAAGTTTAAACAGCAAATTTCAAGTGGTACCACCTAGTGGTAGGAGAAAGCTAACTCCTTGATAAAAAGCACCTATGTACAATATGTTATATCGTACCCCCATACCATGGCCCACAGTGGACAAAAGACTTGACAGTCGGATGTTAACTTGGTGCCTCCTATCCCATTGCTAGGAAAATGTGTTAGCGCCAACGAATTTTCAAAATAATTAATCGACATGGACAAAAAGCCAAAAACGTGGCATTCAAAACCATCTTTTGCAAATATCAAAAAGCCTAGATGAGTTCCCATTTTCTCCAGGTTTGGACAATGATGTTTTGGTGGATAGCAATGAGAAGAGTTGCAGGCGTTCGAAGCTCCCTAAGGTATATATATCCACTCTGTGTATGTGACATTTTTCCATTCTGCAATGAACACTGAAGAAATGAACGACTATTCGTTGTGGGGTTTTCGTTTTGTGATTTTCTGTTGAGGGTTTTTTAATTTCGTTTCCTCCCATCTGTTAGTTTTGAAAATTTGCGGTTGCCAAATAAAATAGATGACAACCCATTGTGGAAATATGAGTGAAATAATTGAATAAGGTTTACAGAAACCACAAACCATTGTAAAAATAAAAATAACTAAATAAGGTTTACAGAAACCACAAACTATTGTGTAAATCACATAAAGCCCAGAACGTCACCATTGTTCACATTCTTATTTTGAATGTTGTAGAGTTTTCATTGGGAAAAGGGCTATTTATTTGAAATGTAGGTTTGATAATGTTTTTTTGTGTCGAGGGTTTTTAATTTTTTGTTTCGTTTCCTCCCCGTATGTTGGTTTTCAAATTTTGCCATTGCCGAATGAAATAAGCGACAACCCATTGTGGAAATATGAGTGAAATTACTGAATAATGTTTATAGAAAGTAGAATTTGTGGGTTCTGCAATGAAATACTATATTTTGAAAACCACATAAAATCCAAAATGTCACCATTGTTGACATTGTTATTCAAAATGGATAAAAAAGTGCAAAATGTGGCATTCAAAATCATAATTCGTAAATAGCAAAAAACCCACACGACATCCCATTTTTGAATCCATTTTATACACAGTCATTTTGGAAAACACACTATCTCCTAAAACTCAGACTGTTGTAAAACCCTTTAGAAGTAACAACCCAATTGGTTACTCACCCTTGACCTCAATTTGGTATGTTTTGTGATTGTGTGGAGAACCTTTTGTGATTTTGATAGTAGGAATGTATTGAAATTTGAAAACAATAGGTATTATGAAACCTGCAAGGCACAGTGTTATAGATTATTTGTTGTGTTGGAAAACAAACTGCCCTATGTTCACCATAGTTCACATTGTTATTTGGAATGGAGAAAAAAATGCAAAATGTGGCATTTGAGATAATAATTTGCAAATAGCAAAAATCCCATTTGACATCCCATTTTTGCCGCTATTTTATACACTGTTGTTTTGGAAAACACAGTGTTTCATAAAACTTTGAGTGTTGTAAAACCCTTTAGAAGTAACAACCCAATTGGTTACTCACCCCTAAACTTAATTTGGTATGTTTTGTGATTGTGTAGAGAACCTTTTGTGATTTTGATAGTAGGAATGTAATGAAATTGGAAAACAACAAGTATTAGGAAACTTGCAAGGAATAGTGTTATAGATTGTTTGCTGTGTTGGAAAACACATTTTCTTATGTCAGTTAACTATTACTTAACTTTCCTGGATGTTTGGTCTTGTCTGCCGATACAGTCCAAGTGTCATTTTAGTTTGTTCATTTGATTGGAACAAAATGCCCTAATGAAAAAGAAGGTCAGATGGACAAATTGCATTGATGGAAAGACTTGATGGTCGGACGTTAACTTTGACTTGCTGTAGTCTGTCTCGTCACCAAGAAAATGTGTCAGGACTAGTGGGTTTTCAAAATCATATTTTGGAATGGAAAAAAACCCCAAAAAATATGGCATTCAAAACCATTATTTGCAAATAGAAAAATGAGGTGCCAAGAATGTAATGAAATTGGAAAACAGTATGTATTAAGATACTTGCAAGGCACAATGTTGTTATAGATGGTTTGTAGTGTTGGCGAACACACTATCCCATTTCAGTTAGTTCATTATGAAGAGTTTTATTTTGTTACTTCAAGAATTTAATGTAGTCCACTTTCAAATTTTTGAACAAGTCTTTGATACAGTCCAAATGTCATTTCAGTTTCTTTATCTAATTGGAACAAATAAAATGCTCACATTATTTGTATTGTTGGAAAACACAGTGTCTCTTCTCACTTGCATAGGGTTTTAGAATAGTATATGCATTGCTTGTTTCTTAACACCTTGGGTTTTTCAACATGCATTCTTACTAAATAGAAATAATGTATTCAAAAGATTTTGTAATATAGACAGTCTGAATGTATTGAAAATCCCTTTCAAAATTTATAAGGACTTTTAATTTGGGTGAAAATTGCATTTAAATTTTGCATGACTAAAAAAAAAGAGCACAGAACAATTGCAATTTGGAAGCCTGATGTTGTTGGGTTCGATTATTTCCCGGTGTTGTATTTTATCAAATAACACATCTCTCATTTAATGAGGACTCTATTAACCCTCAACACATAGTGTGATTCATGTACGCACTTCATTTTGTTTTGCAACAATTCATATTGGAAAACCCTAGGTGTTAAGAAACAAGAAACCCAAATAGTGTTGTAAAACCCTTTGCAACACTATTGGATAGTACTTGTCACCTCAATTTGGTCAATTTTCCCCTCCAAGTTGTCCACGTGCACTCAAACCTTCAGCTTTCAACATGTAGACTAGAAACCAATAGTATTTTCACCTTTCTTTCTACAAATAGAAAAGGCCCAATACCTACAATCGTTACTGGGAAAATGTGTTAGTGCTAGTGGGTTTTCAAAATAATTTTTTGGCATGGACAAAAAGCCAAAAACGTGGCATTCGAAACCATTATTTGCAAATATCAAAAATCCCAAACAAGATCCCATTTTCTCCATTTTTGGACAACGACATTTTCGTGGATAGCAATGGGAAGAGTTGTAGACATTCAAAGCTCCCTAAGGTATGTTAATCTACTCTGTGTATGTGCCATTTTTCCATTTTTCCATGAAAACTGAAGAAACGAACAACTATTCATTGCTAGAAAATAGTATTTTCACCTTTCTTTCTTGAAACAGAAAAGGCCCACATGATTCCCTTCCACTTTTCCCTTGCCAGACAAAAGAAACTTCACAATAAAGCTAAGTTTCCCATCTTTTTCATTCAACATGAGGTGAGAAAACTGACCTAATAGCACCATTAACTCCTACCTACCATTTCCTTGACATTTGGTCCTACCTATTGGTTTCATCACTTTGATCCCCCATTTGGGGGGCCCTACACTACAATGTTTTGTCATGTTATGTATGTTGTTATGTATGTTTTTCATGTGTTTTTGTATGTACATAGGTGCTTTTTGTCTAGGAGGTAGCTGGCTCCTATGCTCTAAGAATGTAATGAAGTTCAGTTTCAAATTTTTGAACAACTCTTTGCTATAGTCCAAATGTCATTTCACTTTCTTTATCTAATTAGAACAAATAAATTTCTTGCATTATTTGTGGAGTTGGAAAGCACGCTATTTCCTCTCAATTGCAGAGGGTTTTACAACACTATATGGGTTGCTTGTTTCATAACACCTTATATGGAGACAATGTGTTTTCCAATACTACAAATAATGTGAGCACTTATTTGGTTGAATCATATGAGGAAAATGAAAATTCCATTTTGATGCCATGTTACATACATAATGCTTTTTTTTTATGAGTTAGCTTTTTCTTGATTGGAACAAATAAATTGCTCGCATTATTTGCATAGTTGGAAAACACACTGTCTCCTCTTAGTTGTAGAGGGTTTTACAACACTATATATGAATACTGTGTTTTCTAACTCTCCAAATAATGTGACCATTTATTTGGTCAAATTAGATGAGGAAAGTGAAATGCCATTTTGATGTCATGTTACATACATAGGTGCTTTTTTGTCTAAAGTCAAAAAGCTAGACAAAATGGACCTAGCATTGCCATTTTCCTCATTTTTCATTTCTCGAGTTTGGTGTGTGGGAGGGATGCTACAATAAGGAAAATGGAGTTGCAGGTGGTTGAACCACTAGAAACCCCTCAAACACATTCAACACTTTGACACAGGCATTTTCTACATTTTGATTTTGCAGTTTGTCGGCTAGGGAGGGACTTGTGGTCAAGGATGGAGATAGCGTGTTTTCCAACACTGCAAATAATGTGAGCATTTATTTGGTTGAATCAGATGAGGAAAATGAAATGCCATTTTGATCTCATGTTAAATACATAGGTGTTTTTTTGTCTAAAGTGAAAAAGCTAGACAAAACACACATAACATGCCATTTTCCACAGTTTTTATTTTCCAATTTGGTGGGGGGGAGGGATGTGTGGTTGAGGAAAATGGAGTTGTAGGTGGCCAAACAACTACAAACACCTCAAATGCATTTCTCACCACATTTTTTTGCCATTTTCCACATTTTAATTTTGCAGTTTGTTGGCTACGGAGGGACTTGCAGTTGAGGATGGATTCAATGTATTTTCCAATACTGTAAGTAATGTGAGCATTTATTTGGTCGAATCAGATGAGGAAGGTGAAATTCCATTTTCATATCATGTTTCATACATAGGTGTCTTATGTAAGAGTTAGCTTTCTCCTTATTAGAAAAAAATAAATTGCTCGTATTATTTGCACAGTTGGAAAACACGTTGCTCCTCTTAGTTGCAGAGGGTTTTACAACACTATATGGGTTACTTGTTTCTTAACACTTTATATGGAGACAATGTATTTTCCAACATTGCAAATAATGCTCGCATTTATTTGGTCGAATGAGATGACGAAAATGAAATGCCATTTTAATCTCATGTTACATGCATAAGTGTTTTTTGTTTACAAGTTAGCTTTCTCCTGATTGGAAAAAATGAATTGCTTGCATTATTTGCACAGTTGGAAAACACACTATCTCCTCTTCGTTGTAGAGGGTTTTACAACACTATATGGGTTACTTGTTTCTTAACACCTTATATGGAGATAGTGTGTTTTCCAACTGTGCAGATAATGTGAGCATTTATTTGGTCAAATCAGATGAGGAAAATGAAATGCCATTGTGATCTCATGTTACATAAATAGGTGCTTTTTTTTATGAGTTATCTTTTTCCTTATTGGAACAAATGAATTTCTCGCATTATTTGAATAATTGGAAAACACATTGTCTCCTCTCAGTTGTAGATGGTTTTACAACACTATATGGGTTGCTTGATTCTTAACACCTTATATGGAGACAGTGTGTTTTCCAACTATTCAAATAACGTGAACATTTATTTGGTCGAAAAAGATGAGGAAAATGAAATTCCATTTTGATATCATGTTACATACATAGGTATTTTTTGTTTACGAGTTAGCTTTCTCTCGATTGGAACTGTGAACGGGTGAAAACATAGTCCCAAAAATGAGCAACAACACAAAACATGCAAGAAACCACCTAAACACCTAACACCTCAAGATTGGGAAAGTTATTAGCTTAACAAAACAAAATGGAACATTTTACCTTGTTGGGTTGTCATTTGGTTGACCCTTAATTGTTGACATGATTTATGCTCCTCTTGATGGCAAAAGATACAAGTGTGGAATGTAAAATGGATAGGAAATGGATGAGAATAGATGCAAGTGAAAATATTTGGCTAAGTATGACTCAAATGAAAATTTTGCAAGAGTTTGGTTAGCACAATGATCTCTCTCAAAATGAGAGAAAAGAGGGGGTATTTATAGAGAATTTTGAATTCTTTAGAGAAATGGACGGTTGAGATTAAACCAACATGGCCAAGATGTAGGGATATGGTGAGTTGAGAACTCACAAGCCCTCACATCTTGACATGTGGCATGTGAAATGGTTTGAAAAAGATGATGTGGACATGACATGGAGGTACTACATAGTACCTTGGGATTTGGACAAGATCTCATAAAGGAGGTCCTTGTCCACATGTGGAGGTGAGAGAAAAGGACATTACTTGAGGAATTAAAATTCACTCAAAATATCCACAAGGAATGAGAGAAAAGAATTTAAAATTCTTTGAAATGCATTGGGGGATTAAAAATTCACATGGGGAAAGGGTGCCTTCTCTGAAGAAAGCCTTTAATAGGGTTGACTTAGGACACATTCCATATAAATGACATGGGGATTAGGTTGACCTAATTAAGTGATTAAGGTTGTGCAAGTACCTGATTAGACAATTTAATGACATATTAGAGGCAAGTGCGAGATTAGGAATAGGTCACATGTGGCTTGATGTGGCAAGTCAAAGATCACATGGGGAAGAAAAAAATGAATTTAATATTCCTTAGAAGGATAAAAGGAATTAAAATTTCCTTGAGAGGTTGATTAGGCTAGTTAATGAAGGATTAGAGGAGGGTTAGGTGGCTAAGAGAGATTAGAGGCCAACTTGCAAAAGTTGGAGGATGTGACACATCCTAATCAAGGATTAGACATGTGCACATACCTAATGATGAGATTAGGAGAATAATTAGGATTAAGAAAGGGATGTGACATGTGAGGAATTAAATAAATGTCATATTTAATTAATTCATTTGATGGAAAGGAGGATTAAAGAGATAAGGTATATATTTATTAATTAAATACCTTAGGGATTTGGTAGAATGAAGGATATTAATTAAATAATAGTGATATTGCTTAATTAATGCAAATAAGGGGATGCTTAGACGAAAGGGGATAAATTTGGATAAATTAAGTGTCCAAATTTAGGTGTCTACAGGAACAAATGAATTGCTCGCATTATTTGCACAGTTGGAAAATACATTGTCTCCTCTCTATTGCAGAGGGTTTTAAAACACTATATGGGTTGCTTGTTTCTTAACACCTTATATGGAGACAATGTGTTTTCCAACTGTGTAGATAATGTGAGCATTTTTTTGGTTGAATCAGATGAGGAAAATGAAATGCCAATTTGATCTCATATTACATAAATTGGTGTTTTTTCTTTATGAGTTAGCTTTCTCTTGATTGGAACAAATGAATTGCTTGCATTATTTGCATAGTTGGAAAACACACTGTCTCCTCTCAGTTGTAGAGGGTATTACAAACACTATAAGGGTTGCTTGTTTATGAACACATTATATGGAGATAATGTGTTTTCCAACACTACAAATAATGTGAGGAAAATGAAATGCCATTTTGATCTCATGTTACATATGTAGGTGATTTTTGTTTATGAGTTAGCTTTCTCTTTATTGGAAGAAATGAATTGCTCCACCTGAATGAATGTTGATTACTTCACAGTTCCAGAAGAATGGAAAAATGATAGATATGATTGTTGATATATATACTAGTGTTAGCGATAGGTTAAATTGGAAATTAAATTCCCAATGTATAGTTTAATATGTTTGTTTATTGTTTGTGCAAGCTGGCATTTTTCACTTAGTAGAACATATAAATTCTATATTGATGAAATTTAGAATAAAACAAATTATTTCTAGCACCAAATGTCTTTAATTTTCCAATTTTATCTATCGCTAACAATTGTCTTTCTTCTAGGTGGTTGATATAGGCGAGGAAAGAAAATTAAACAAAATAGGGGCAGGTGGAGGGGTAGGTGGATTGAGAAGGATGCTTTAGGAGATGTGAACCTTTTTCAGTAAATATAGGTGATTTTGGCTGTCATAGCTTGAATCGCAAGTGTAGTGGACTATTAAATTTCCAAAATTTATTATGCATTTAGAAGTTCTGATTCGTTTGAAATTATGAAATGTTGGGGTTTTCAATCAACTGCCATTTTCATGTGATTCTTAAGTGTTTTGTGCTAATTTGAAATCTTTCACCAAAAGAGTTTATATGTGGACATGTATGTATGTGAAATTACTTACAAACAACATTCAAAGTGAAGAACCTAGTTGAAGGGAAATGCATGTACAGATATTGAGTTTGGACCATATTCGTGGTTACCTGAAATTGTATCAGTATCTAGACAAGGTGTAACAATAATTTCTTCACTTGAACTAGGTTCTTCACTTGAACTGCATTCTTCACTTTGAAATGTGAACATTAGTAGAGGCTTTTGTGAGTATTTCCTATTTTACGAAATGGTCAAAATACATCCTCTTGAGAGTCCATCCTATGATCTTGTCCTAATTTAAATCTTCTTTCTGTCTCTCGAGTTGAATATTTCTCGATATTTAAAAGTTATATTTAATGTTAGTTTTCCATCATCTGTCTTTTTTTGTGGTTCTTAAGTGTTTTTGTAATAGTTATTTTTACAATTT
>VDFB02093600.1:0-33726 GCA_007258455.2 Sequoia sempervirens | reverse complement strand
GGAAGATCAACTGAATGAAGGCAACGTGGATCTTCTTTGAGCTTAAAAAGAAAGCAGCTCGACAAGGAAGTTCGAGGGTGGACACGATGGCCAAAAGTAAATGCGTTGCAAAAGATCAAGGAGGTCATTCCTGGGATGATCTTTCACACCAACATGGATAGTGAGGACACAACATTAACTTCCTTCAAAATATCTAAGGGAAGATCTTTCTGAAGGGGATATTTTTGTAAGCCCTAGGGGCCGACATCTTTTTGTATATAAGGCATTTTGCCTCTTTGTAAAGGAGTTATCCTTATGCTTTTTGAAAGTTAGTGACTTTTGCAGTCCTTTCTCATATTAGCAAACTTCTATAACTCATTTTAGAGCATAATATACAGAGTTTACCTTGGTCACTATTGATGTTTTAGATTACCCTCTTGTTCTTGCAAAGTGTTGTGCATTCCAGGTTCATGATCAAGTTATTTTTGTGAATTTCTTTCATTCCTTTATAACTTTATCTTGTGTTTCATGCCTTCCTTTGCAAAAAGTATCATTATACAAATCACAAATTGTGTTTACATAATCACATATGGATTCTAGTCTGTGAAAATTATTTTCCTCTCTTGAAAAAGTGTGTGAATCAAACCTATTTGTGATATACTAATGCAAAGCTTACAGAATTTGATGTGTAATCTTATGGTCATTGACAATTTTCAAGTGTAGCCTAAGTTTTCCATTGCTCTTATTAGTTCGGTGTATCACCATAGTATTTAGTTTTATTTTTATGCACTCCTTCTCCCTTTCCCTTTACAGAATCAGTAGTTTAGGTGATACCAAAGGAAGCCGGCCTTCTCCGAGGTTGACCTCTGTTTACAAGTGAACCACAGCTTTAGAGGTCTTCCCATGTTACACTGAGGTGTTGAACATCAGGTTCAACAGGGTGCAATTTCAGGTGATAACAAGAATGATAGCCTGTAATGTTAAGTGTTATTGTCGACATCTAATAAAATAAAATATTTTGGCAGCTAACTTATGTTGTTAATTCTTGCATACTTCGTTTTGGAGTTGTGAGTCAGTTGTATGTCAGGTTTTGTGTCAACGGTCATGATTGGCATTACAAATCAAGAGTCAAATGTCTAAACTACGAAGGATATTGTTATTACTAGTATTTTCTGTACCAAACAAGTTGAATGTCTCACTAAAAGAAATTGACATTACAAGCTAAGCTTTGTATGTACAAAGTACCTGATGCAATAAAGGACGTATCCCCTCATTCTTGTGTGTTATTATGTTCACGACATGTGATCTCATCCACGGCAAGCAGTATTCTTTGTTAGTGCAGCAATATGTTTTAATAGAGAGTATTTTACTATCTTCATTTGAGTTTGAATTTGGTTGTATATGTTCATGTTAGGTCGCTTGAATGCAAGAGTTTGCCTTGCAGATTTATAGGTCAGTCTGAGCATAAATTTACTTGATTGTCATATTTGTGCATCGGTGCCTGTCCACCTTACAAAAATGTTCATTAGACAGCACGTTATTTGCCCTACAAATAATTTTTTTTACCAACAAATTAAAAGAAATTAATATTCATTGTTGCTTACAAATGTCCTATATAAATGTTCAACGCTAGATGGTTTACTCTGCGAATGTTGACGCTAAATGTTTTACCATATCAACCACTCGTTGAAAATAATTTTCAATGTATACCCAAGGAAATTCTTAAACAACAAAATAAAACAGATGGTATTACTTTTCATCTAGGAGACTTAATTTCAACAGTCTATCCGTATGTCTATAGGTGAAGGCTCCTCTAAATGTTAATCACTCGTATATAGATAGATGAACGCTAGTTATTGTAGTAAAAACTTATTCTCTTATAGGATCGGTTTTATTTTATGTGTGTGCATATGTACATAACAGACACACATGATGAGATGCATCTTGGTGCAAATATACTATTAACACAATACTAATAATCGGCCCTTCTCTAATTCCATCAGTTTAGTATTTGATGGTTCTGAAACATATATTCAAGCACTTTGCCACATTTATGTAGAATTCATGCAAATGCCTCCTGTATTTTAACGGAAGCTTACCATCAATTAGCACAATACAAATCATTTAGTTCCAAATTAGTTAAGAGCATAGATTTGTTGTAGTGGTTGGTTACTTTGTCAAGTCGCATATTATTTCATATGTACCATTACTCATAAGATATGGTTCAACAGAGATTGACTCAAAACTACTGAAGCTAAGCCAACAATATTACCTGACATTATTTGATGTCCTATGGAAACACCACTTCTATACAACCGAATCAACTAGGGAGCTCCAAAAATAAATAGTTCATAAAGGACAATACTTGTGGAAAGTTTTTCAAATAACATAGCAAGATAAACAAGTTTGGTTGTTAAGGAAACTCCATAGTTAAGCAGGCCTGAGCCAGAATAGTACCAGTATGCGTCATCTCCTAGAAATTCCTGGTATTCCACCACTAGGGACCATGCATGCTCATAAGATGTGAACCACTACTTATAAAATATTGATTAACATGAATTGACTTTAAAATTAAAACTACAAGAGTCTTAATGTTGGTAGCTAGTAGGTTAGCATTACAAATATCTTCAGAAGTGGTGAGAAAAGACGATACCACCTGTACTAAGCTACCATTCCAATGCTCTTAACTAGGAGTAAAGTGAAAATATCAATTTTCAAGGGTGACAAATTCCAACTTGTTTTTGCTCACAACAAAGCGAACTGCAATACAAAATTTCTGTAACAAGAACCATGGAATTGCAAACACATAATTTCATCATACACCTTTCAACTTTTACTCAGTGTGTCTAATAGTCATTTACTAATACAAATGCTATGATGCAAAATATGCAAAACAAGTTGTAAAAACCTGTCCCGCAACCTAGAGGACGATGCAACACTCTGGAAGCCCAACAATTTTTTTTCTTAAAAGTAAAACAAGACAAGTAAAGTACTCTACTCTAACCACATACATCCTCTAGGCCACGCAACGCATCTACATGTAAACCCATTACTTATAAAATTAAACCAACCATAGCATATGAAAGTTAAACTACAATCCAACATACATCAAAGCATTAAACCATTTCAAAATAAAACTAACTCATAGAAATGTATTGAACATATTTCCATAGATACAATACCACATAACATCCAGTACACCATTAAATCCATTAATGAATAGATCATAAATATTATTACAATTACATCACAAAGGTTCACCTCGATACAAATGAGGTACTACAATTATACATAATGATCCATAGTTACAATGAAGAAAGAGAAGAACAACTCCAGAGAACCACACGAGCTCCTCGAACAAAAAGATCATGCCATCACGAATAGGAAGAGAACTCAACAATATAAGACGCACGCCACCCAACCATATGGTACCCGTAGGCCCAGCCCCCATGCTAGGAGATAGTAAAAGGTAACCAAGACAATCCTACTACCTCTAGACACAGGCCATATCCGAAATACTCACAATACAGGTAAACAAGAACAATGGTCACATTGCTTCCAGAATCACTGAATCAATTATAAACACAATACAAATAAACCGACTGTTGTCATAGGAGGAGTGTCATCACAATGGTTGCATTGGTTATCCAAAGGAGATCTTCCTAGGTCTAGGCCCCCCTCTAGGGTTATCCTGGCAACCTCTTATGAACTTCGGCCCCACATGCACACCAAAGCCGAATCGATTATCTTTCGAGAAGGAAAGATAACGATCATGCCATTCTAGGCCTTTCCGACTCATCTCAAGTCTAACATAATCCCTTGAGCCAATGAGTGAGGCTAAATTACAAAGTTAATGTATTAATCTACCCATTCCCCTAAAAATAGGTTATTTAATTTTCACTGGTTAAACTAACTCTCACACGAGTTGTCCTGGGACCATTTTTTGTCTCGACCCTTGTTGAAAGCCACTCCCCTATCGATAACACATAAACTCATACCACACCCAAGGGTAGACAGTGCACTAAAACTGACCACACATAATCAACACGCCTCAAAAGGTAACACATCCCTACGAATGTCCAATACTAAATCCCAATATGTGCACTACCTAAGAAAACTCAAAGGGTGAACTAAAGTTACAACAACCCTTTCACAATTACCACTCTAGAAGACTTAGATTTTCACATTAACAAATACTTTGCCCCCAATACACAATTACAAAACACTTGCTTTAATAAATACAACTTCTAGTAATTAACAAATACTATCATTCGGATTTCCTAAATCCAAATCAATCAAAATCGCATATTTAAAATAAACCTTTTAAACATAATTTCATTCAATAAATCCATAGTGATTAAAACAAAAGTTTAGTTTCCAAATCCACAAATATAAATAAAAAACAAATCTCAATCTTACTAATAAAATCACTTCATTATAAAATAACAACTAGTGCTTGCATGCACTTAACCTTTTAATATTCCTTTAAAATCTTTTACTAACTTCTAATAAAACAATTTAAATAACTATATTTATTTATATATATAAATATATACAATTATATATATAATAAATATATTATTTAATAAATAAAATTATATACATATGACTTATAATACATATAATATATATATTATATATAATATTTATATATTATATATAGTATTTATATATTATATATAATATATATATAATATATATATCATATATAAATATATACATTATCGAACCCATATACAATAAATAAAACAAAACATAAACATTCACACACACAGGGACACAACCCTGGTTGCGTCATTCCCACATAGGGGGTTCGCTACCTATGGGCAGTGCTTACCCCACACAAATGTGTGAGCATAGCAGCGCACCCCAAGTGTGGGTACGGCTGGGGTTTCACCCTCGGCCAAACCAAAAATGAAATTCATTTTATTATTTTTTTCATTTCACAATCTAGCATTTGTTGTACGGCAATTTTCAATTTCGTTTCCCAATAAAACAAAATATTTATATATAATATATATGTATATGTACATATATGTTTTAAAATATATATATATATATATAATTAATCCAATCACTGTTCAAGTTGAGCAAATAAATTACACAGAAGAAGTTTTCTACATACAAGCTCAGAGATTTCATTTTCCCAGATAATTAAAAGGAATTGGGAAATCATAACAAAATGAATGTTTTTCTACAAAGATCTATAATTTCCTTTTGTATCAATCTATTTCAAATTATCAATTTATACAGAGGATATTTTTAAATTGTTTTCTACAGAGGTTCAACTTTCCCGGCAATCTTTTAAAAGAAAGAAACAAGAGCTTCTACAGTATTAAAAATCTTTTCCTAAACATTTCCAAATTGCATTACAATAATATAAACAACTTTTCAATTCAAAATTCACAAAACAATAAAGGAATATGTTCTAGAAGAACTGTTGCCCCAAAAATTGTTGTCGAACTTCTCTGTAGCTTCAAAATGCCAATGTTGCCAAAGCTTCTTCCAGTTAAGGATCCACAAATTCCTCACCAATCTTCAACCAAAAACAAAACTCTTCCTATAAAACAACTTCCTTCCCTTTTCCCAATATTTCCTCTAAGAATCAATTTAAACAATAAGATAACAAATTTCTAACTCACAGTTATCCCAACAAAATATCTTTTCCCTCAACAACCCCAGATATTTTTCAACCTCATGCATTTAAAATAAAATAAAACAATTAATATATTTAAACAAATTTAAATAATCTTATTTATTTAATTCCCATATACTTTAATAATTAAAAGTTTTTAATAACATAACTAAATTAAATTTATTTATTTATTTATTCTAAAGCCTTCACAACAATAATTCAATTAATTAAATATTTAAATCAAATACACATTTAATCTACCAAATTAAACTTGCACCATAATAAAATACTCGGAACAACAATAATAAGACTAAGACCAAAACTCAAACTGACGGCACACTATACTAGGGTAAAGTTATGACTAGGTAGCTCGTTGCTATATCTCAATATTACTGTTGAGTAGTGAACACACACTGTACTAGGGTAAAGGTATGACTAGGTAGCCCGTTACTATCTCCCAATATTACTGTTGAGTAGTGGACACACTCATACTTGTGAAACTAGGTGAAGCCGTTGTCTTGTACCTACAAACCTACAACACAAGCAAGAGTCGTACATGTATACAGATAGTAATTCATACACACCGTGAAGAGAGAATCATGGAAATCACAGGGCACTCGCAAGAGAGTGATGCAATACCATTCTCTTCACCAATACAATATCACATCAACTGACGAGATAATATATCAATTAAACTACAATAAGCATATATAGCAATGTCATCACAACTAAACATCTATGCAAACATAAAGCATATTAAACATAATCACCATGCATATAATGTGTCATCACATCAATATAATTTATCATCGCTCCACTGTCAGCGATAGAATAACAATAAGATAAAATAAAGTCTAACAAAGTATCTGAACTGTCAAGAAAAAATAACAAATCGGAGGGGTGTCACACAAGTTGAACACGTACATATTTTCTATGGCAGAACAGCCTTCACCCAATCACCACGTACAGAACAGCATGCCAAAGATCCTTTTTTAACATTATATTCCATTTTGTTGCATAGCTCGAACTCTTATTGGAAGGCCATAGAGACGAATGAAACCAGCAGCATCTGCTTGGTTGTAAATTCCACTACCCTCCTCAAAAGAGGATATATCTTGACAATATAAACTGTATGGACTAGTTTGACTTGCAATAGACACAAAACCTTTGTAAAGCTTCAATATTACTGTTGCAGTAGTTGTCTCTGTGATCTTTTCCATGAATGCATCCATTGAGTGTTTCAATGGATCAAACCATCTACCTGCATAAACTAGCTCTGCATATTTTATAGCCAGGGTATCTTTAACCTGCATCATTTCTCTATCAAGTGTGAGGGATTCTAATTCCCGTACAGCTGCATTTAGAATTGTGCCTCTGGGAGTTTCATAAACACCTTGGCTCTTCATGCCAACCAACCTGTTCTCCACCATGTCAACATGTCCTATACCATGTCTTCCACCAATTGCATTCAATTCTGCTAATAAAGTTGCAGGAGAAAGTTCTTTTCCATTTAGGGAGACTGGTGTTCCAGACCTTATGCCTATCTTGACATATCTGCAACATCAAATTTTATTAAAAGATAATATTAGAGGAATTTTTTTCAATAAACAAGTTGAAACTCCAGAAAAAAATGTTTTGAAAAGAGTTGTTTAAAACAATACTTAAACAGCCTTCCAAAGATGCAGAGAGTGGCTTAAAGCTTTCAAAAGAGTTAAATTAACATGTAAATGTTGCTAGTCATAAACCAAACTTGCAGTCATAAACCAAACTGCAACAAAGGCTTCTTTGTTTAAAATCCAGTAAGATAAATAATCACATCAAAATAATTCATGCAAATAGAAATAATAAGACAAACAAATCCTGTACTTATAAAGTGAGAGAACAAATTAGTACAAAAGTTAAATTGAATAACAATTTGTCAACAGATGGAGGTCTTGCTACAGCCCATCCTAATCTGACAATTTCATACAGAAATGCAGGACAAATATAATTAATGAAATGAGAGCAGGGTCGAAGATGTTGGTGGATTTGTGTATACCTTTTGGGAGGAATTTTTGTAAATATGGCAAAAAAATTTAAACTTCCAACATAAGAAATGATTATTCTATCACAATGATGCACATGAGATGTAGATGGTTGTGTGGTATCATCAGACACACTCATTAATGATATCATATATTTGTCAACATGAGAAACAAAAGTAATAGCATAAAACTATAAGTTGGGAAGAGTATGGTACCTGCACTTTATCTCGACTATCAAGATTGACTACAAAATTTAAATATTGCTCTCAACAGTGAGATCTCAGGTTTCAACAATTTATAATCCATAGTCCAAATTTTAATAATTGTGTTTCCATGTAAAATCCAAATTTTGATAATTGTCATTTTCATATAATTATAAGCCAATAAACTCTATTGATTCTTTTTAAGTAATTAGCTCATGCCCTTGTGAATGAAACTATAGTGAATCTTAACCGGTCTAGTGAAAATAAAATTCTTTTCCTTTCAAATTGCAAAAAGGTAAAAACTTAATATTTATTGATAACAAACATTATGCTCCTTCCAAATTGCCCATATAATTTGTCTGAAGTTTAAAGAGATCCTGCAAGCATGGAGCCTAGTAATGGTGCAATCCAGCAAGGAGGGGGCACATATTGGAAGAGGATGAATATATTTATTATTTTATTTATGCTTTTGTAGGGTTAAATGTTTATGAATTTAAAATACGACTCGCAAACTATGGCATTATCATTTTGTATGGCTTTGAACATTATAAGAAATTGTATAAATTTACAATATCAATATAAGATTAGTGTATATGTTTATGTTGTTCTAAGTAGCCAGGTTCGCTGGCTGCTTGGCTGGATCGGGGTCCGGTTCGCACCCGGTTCGGGTACTGGTCCGGTACACCTGCGGGTCCTGGCAGGGTGCTGTTTTTTGTGACCGGTTTATCCAAGGCGAGCCTGGGCAAACTCAGAATGAACCTGGCTGCCCAGCAACGCTTTATAAACATTTTTTTGCATTTTTAAATTTTTGTTTTGTTTGTCTTTGATTGGGCGTCCTCCTAAACCCTAAAAGTGACCTCTAAAAAAGCAAATCTATTTGATGATTAAAAGTTAACTAATTGGTGAACTTGATAATATTATTTTAATATTGAACTTGAAGTTTGAACAATGAATATTTATTATGCATGTTTTAAATGACATTCAAGTTTATGGTGGTTTTGTTGTTTATATGATGCTATGTGATTTTCTAATCTTAATTCATGCTTTAGGCTGCATATATATATATATTATTTTTACATACTTTTTGTACGAACAAACCCAAACTGCAAAAAAAAAAAGCCAAACCCACGAACCGACCCCCCGAACCAGTACCAAAACCAGCAACTTAGATGTTATATTCAAATTTATAGTTATCGAGTTTTTAATTCTAATTTAAAGTGAAACATTTCTTTGTCCAAAGGGTTGTGATACAATGGTAAAGCAAACTCAGAAGAATGACCCCTAAAGTTCAAATCACCATGGCAAAATAAAGTGGCCCATAATTTGTTCCTTCATTTAAAGTGGCTCAGAAGAGTAACACATCCAAGACTGGGAATCTTACTCTCAAAACCAGTCTGGGCCCAGTAGTGTTCCAAGTTACCCTTGACTTAAAAAGATGTGAAACACTTCATTTAAATTTCCTTTCTTGCAAATTTCTAGAATTCCATTTCAAGATTCAAACAACATAAATTTGTTCAACTCACTATTTTCATAAACTATCGGTTGCAGAATATCTATATCATTATCTGCATAAAACTTGAAGCATCCAAATTATTTAACAATAAAATAGCATCTCAAAAGATAGTATATAGAAACTCACTCTGCTACATTTGGTGCTTTCTCTGGGTCCACTGTCATCAGAAACATGTCACTGTGTGGCTCATTAGCTGGATCTTCAAGGATATCTCCCTAAAATGTAACAAACAATACCTTTATTATTTTCCAGTTAACATTGACACAACATGCAATACAAATGAAGTTTGTAATCTCAATATTTGTAGAACTGGCCAAAGTTAACGTGTTCTGTTAAAGTTCACATATTTCAACAGATATACAAAAAGCAACTTAGCCAGATGATATATTACATTAAGCTTGATAATTTAACATTAAAGCTACTAAACAAGATGACAGATCTCAAAATTATAGATCAACCACCTTTGAGAGTACAAAAGCCTTCAATGCAAACATACTTGATAGATGTATTAACCAAGGCAATTGATAAGAATGTTCACCATGGTACTCAATGCACACATTACTATGAATGCAGTTACACAGATCAGTGTGCCTAAGTGCAGCTACAGCCCTTTGCAAACACCTCACAGAAAAACAATAGGAAAGAAATTCATATCACCTCATGGCTAAGATGCCATAGATTTCGATCTCTGCTGTAAATTGATTTCTTAGTTACTGGAACAGGGACTCTATGTTTTCTAGCATACTCAATGGCATCTTCTCTTCCTTTTATATCCCACTCACGCCAAGGTGCCACAACATTCAGCTTTGGATTTAGTGCAAAGACAGTTAACTCAAACCTGACCTGCAGTAGAAAAGAACACTTCAATTTAGCTTATATGAAAAGTGAGCAATTTCTTAAAACAAAATCCCTCCAAAACCAAACCTGGTCATTTCCTTTTCCTGTGCATCCATGTGCAACTGAATCTGCCCCAACTTCTCTAGCAACATCCACCAGAGCCTACAGATGTAAGTGAATCTGTAAGCTTATAAGAAATAAGTATATTTATTTAAAAGCTATTTCTGACAGCCATCAATGCTAGAATGGGTTTTCCTTGGTTTATTAACAAATTGAGATAACATATATATTTACTCCTAGCGACTATTAGAATGAGTACAAAAGCCTCGTCTAATATGGAAACTGGAAATTTAAAAAATAATAGGAAAAAAGACATGGCTGCATCAATCTTTCATATTCTCAAAGCTTAATCTGACAAGATATTGACCTCGACAGTACTACATACCATAGAAGCAAATATCTGTATCAGGAAATTTTCGGCAAACCAAAAGATAAAGACATTTTCAAATTAACATGATAAAATTATGAAAAATCTGGGAAAATCTCAGGCTAGGATTAGAATATGGAAAGTGAGTTATTTGTGTGTTAGCCAGTCCTAGTATAAAACCATCAAAGGGTACATAATATCTGCATAAAAACAATGACTTGAAATACTAAACGAAAACAAATGTATAATAACTATTGTGAAAATTAAAACTGACCTTTGCAATGACAGGTCGAGCCATTGATGTTCCTAGCAAATACTTTCTTTCATAAATTGCACCAGCTCGCAAACATGGAAAGACATAATCTTTTACAAATTCTTCTTTCAGATCCTTAATGATTAGTTGGCTTGCACCACTGGCTGTAGCCTTTTCTTCTAAGCCTTCAGTTTCACCAGGACCCTTCAAAATAAAATTCACATACACAAGTTAGAAGATTAAATTTGTGGACATGCCTCTGAAAATCCCAACTTTGGATCAACCACACTTCCCACCTATCTCACCGATGTTGCTATTGTCAGATTATAGAATCTCACAATCAAAAAAGTAAATATTCTTGCAAACCAAAAAGCAAACATTCTTGACTTTCTCACAGATGGCACTATTGTCAGATTATCAACATTTAACTTACAAACCAGAAAGCAAATATTCTTGCAAACAATATCAACTTTACAACAGAGCCAAACATGTTCAAACATGATATTTGTGTAACAATGCCAGAAAATTCATTAAAAGCTTTTTAAATTCAAAATGAAAGAGAGCTCATTTATAGGTATTTGTAGGTAAGCAGGAAAATTTTTAAAAACTTATTTGATTATTTAGAATCAAGGAAATATGTGTCTTCTGATTTTTTGAGCTTTAGGCCAATGCAATTTGTTACCTGAATGCGTATATTTACAATATTAGTAACAGTACCTTCTGACTTCATCAAGCATTTCTAAGCAGCAATTTCATTGTAATTAAATTCTTATTTTTGAGTAAGGATGACGATCACTGATGCCAAAACATTTAAGCGCATTAAAAACTAGAAAGCTAAGAATTGAGATAGGAGTGTTAGTGCAGAATGGAAAGGTAGCAGATGAATATGCATCAGTAGTGTGTACAGTTTATAATTATGGAGAAGAGATCACAAATGCATCAGATTCATAATCACAACAGTTAAGCTTTAAAATTTGAAGAAGGTGGATGTGACATCCACAAGATACTCTCAAACACAAACACATGTAACAGACATGCTCAAATGTGTGCTGCTGCACAATATCATTAATTCATAACATGATTACAATCAATACATCGAATGCTGCTGCATTCATGATCACTTGATCATTATATTTGCTTGATGCCTTTGCTTTACAATTGCCTCAATATATAGAGGTCTTTCATTCATGCCTCACATTTCTAGACTGTTCTATTGCTCATCTATTTCTGGAAACTTCCTCTAGAATATTCTAACCTAGAACATTCCAAGTTTCTAGAATTTTCCCCCTTTTTTAGCTTTTAGCTTTTTTCTCATTTAATTAATTAATTACAATTTACGGGAGAAATTACATATGCCAACACTCCCCCTTAATTTCGACTGCATATTTTTCATTCCCAAATTCTATTTCCAAATCTTGTCTTTCAAGTCTGCTGACTCACTCAAATCTTTTTCTTGCAAACTATCTTCAAGATCTACTAATCTTTTTCTTCAACTCTTACCCACTATTGTGGCGGTCCTTCAAACCTTGATTATCAAATATTTCAAAACTTCAAACTAGAAGTCTTCTCTGCAAACTTGCTATCTGTAACTTTCCATCTTCTCTGACGTCTTGCTAAACCAACAAACCTCTCTTGATTTCTTTCATCTTTAACATAAGAACATTTCCACTTGAACAATCTTTTGAACATACCTGTCATCTTTTGCCAACTTGATCTGTAATTCCATCCACAATCCATTTGCATGCTTCTTGTATTTGTCTTCTCTCTTTGCCAACACATCTTCTCTGAATGATTTCTCAAACCACATATTCTGCATGGATGTAGATCCCAACATGTATCCTTTGCATGACCTTTCCTGTTACAATGACAACATTGCATATATTCCATTTCTTTAACAAATTTGGTTACACCTGTATTATTTTCTTTACTTGACACATATCCAAGACCTTCATGCTTTGGCCTCATTATTGGCTTAATTGGCTCTCTCATTCCTTGATCATGCCTTCCTAAGCCTTTACCTTTGTATCCCATTCTTTCCATGATCTTTAAACCAACATTCATTTCATTGCCATTACATCTAACAACATTATCATTTTGACAATTTTTATCACAAATTTCTTCAACAAAAACACATTTCTCAATTGACAAATTCAAATCCTCTGTACTACATGAAACATCACATACGGATTTTGACTTCAAACATTCATTCAATTTTATAATTTCCTTCATCTGCAAACTATTTGCTTCTTCTAATTTCTTTAACTTCTCTTCTAAATCATCAACCAATTTCACTCTTTTTTCCAATTCCTCATTCCTTGTATTAATCTCATCAAACAATTTTAGTTTTTCTTCAAGCTCTTTATTTTTCTCTCTAAATTTGCACAATTCCTTCACCTGCAAATTATTTATTTGTTCCACAAACTTTAACTTATCCTCTAGCTTTTCAATTGCCTCTCTAGAATCACTAATTACATTTAAAAGGCTACATTTTTCTGCTCCCATTTCTTTTCTTAATTTTGCCAATTCTTTTTCTAAAAAATCATTTTCACATTTTAAACTTGTATTTTCTTTCTTCACTTTTATTAATTCTTCTTCTAAATCTTTTGTTTTCTCTTTCTTTACTCTATCAGCTTTTCCCATTGAATCAAACAAATAAACTTACCTCAATTTTTTCTTCTAGAACTTCCCGTGCCTTCCAATATCTTCTTTACTGTTGTGATTGATCCTCCTTCAACAACTGCTGCTGTATTCTTTTGATTTTAGGCTCCCCCTCAATATCTGATGCCACTACTATGAATAGTAAAATCTGTAAACCTTGGACTTTTGACAACAACGATCTCTGGTACAAATTTGAACAATCTTATTTCTGCAATCTCATAGCACTTACAACAACACTTCTTACAAATCTTTTTACTCTTCCTTAATTTCTTCAATCATATTTTTTTGCAACATACAAATCTTTCTAAAATAAAAAATTTCCAAATACTATTTTAACTTACTGCTGATCGGCAACTGTTCCTCTTCTTTGATTGATATGATTTCTCATCAAATCGGCAGCTCCAAATCGTACACTCCGCATCGCAACGACCTTGGAAAATCGGAAAAGCTGTATCCCGACTCTACGGCCTCGATACTATTAGAATAGCTGTGGATGTGACATCCACAAGATACTCAAACACAACACATGTAATGGGTGAGACAGCTCAAATGTAAAGTTGCACAATATCATTAATCTTACAATAACATGATTACAATCTCATTAAGCATCGTAATGCCGCCGCATTCATGATCACTTTTCGATCATTACATTTGCTTGATGCCTCGGTTTTACAATTGCCTCAATATATAGAGGTCTTTTCATTCAAGTTTCACATTTCTAGACTATCTTTATTGTTTCTTCATCTATTTCTAGAAACTTCCTCTAGAATATTCTAACCTAGAACATTCCAACTTTCTAGAATTTTCTTTTTTTAGCTTTTTGCTTTTTTCTCATTTAATTAATTAATTACAATTTACAGGAGAAATTACATATATGCCAATAAATTGGTTTATTTGGTACTAAATACTTTAGATTACTCAATAACAAACACACAATATGGATGCACAGTATAATGCCCCCAAATTTTTGACACACAAATTAATAACATTTGCATACCTGGCCAATATCCGCAGTAAAACATACAACATCACAGGCATAGTTTTCCCTGCAAGACAGCACGTAGGAGTCAGCAAGTCACTGATACAATTATAAGCACTGAACTCCCGAGTCAGTAACAACAGAATCTGCACTTTGAGCTTACAACATGAATTCCTTGGACTGCTCCATAAACAAGGCATGTCTAACATCTTAAAATCATTGCCTTCATTCATCAGATCTTTAATAGTACATAAACTGAAGATGTGCATGACTTTGTTAATGATTAAACATATCAAAATTGAAAATAGGTAAGAAAAATAGAATTGTCTAGCAAAATCAGTACATTATAGCAACTAATTATCATTTTGATTCTATCAAAGAGGGCTTAAATACTATAATATCAAAATGGTACATGCAAAAACCTAAGAATATGAAAGCTTGTATTTGAGCTCATAATTTATATATTAGGATAGAAATAAGAAATGTTTCCCTATGAGTACGTTCCCACATGTTTTTTGGACTCTAATAGCAAGTTGGCAAGTGATGATAAAATTTTACTTGAACAATCCACTTACCTTGAGTCATCCACACTAGGTTGAATCCCTTTGTCAAACGGATTCCTAAAGTCACCTAACTTGAATGTTGGAAGCGAAAATTCCCTCAAGCTCCTCCCTCACAGTGCACCTAATCGAAGTAGGGACCCTCTTTTTGCTTTGGCTTTTGGTGTCTTTTGGCCCCTTAACTTTATTGATTTGGTTGCCTTTGGAGGTCCTTAGATATTCATCTTGCTTGCCCAAGTGAGTTCCCCAGGTTGCCCTTTGAAAAAACTTAGTTCTGTGCAAAATCCGGGCTTTTCCCCCAGTCCGGGATTTTCCGGTCCGTCCGGATTTTCTCGGATTCTGCTCAAATTCCGGCTCTGTGCAAAAATCCGGGTTTTCGGTCTAACTGGATTTTTCGGTCCGTCTTCGATTTTTTCCGACGGTGAAAAGCCGGATCCGAGCTGTCTCGGTTTTGCCTCGCGTCTGGATTTTCCGCATTTCCACCAATTTTCCTTGCATTTTCCGCCTGTATGTGTGAAAGGTCCGGAATTTATGCCGTCTGCCAAATCCGTCCACCCGGATTTTCCAATTTTATGCTTTGTGCAAATTGAAATACTGGATTAAATTGATGAATTTGATGATAAATGCTCAACATCCCATGCTTAATTTGATATATTACACGATGTTTCACGCATTCTTGGTTCGTTTTGATGACCTATTCTTGAAATTTTTGCCTTATTCAGTAGAATCCTGTCCGGCTAGTTTTTTCCGGATTCTGGTCTGGAGTCCGCCTGATCTGGATTTTCCCGGATTTTCCTCTTGGTCTGGTTTCCCGAAATGGAAATTTTTCCGAAAATGATTTTTTGTCGGAAATTTTAAATGATCCCGAAAACGGAAATTTCGAGATAAAAATTGAAAATAAAAAAATTCTAAAAATGGAAAAAATTCTGAAAGTGGAAAGTTTCCTTATAAAATGTAATTTTTTTTTAGAAAAGGTCAAAATTTTATTCGAATTTAATTTGGACATGTGGGCTATTAATGATGATATCTATTTTCAGGACTAAAAAAATATTAAAAGGGGAACTTGCATATGGATTCGTGCCAAAAGAGGGAAACCTGGAATGTCTAATCACTTCGTAAGTGGGACTCCGCCCTATAACTGGTAAGCAAATCACGTCGCATACCGAGGATCGAAGACACGCTGAACTGATCTTTGCCGGAGATCGTAATGGTTGTTTTTGGACAATATTATTCATGTACTTAATGCGAATCTTGTCCTATTTTTGAAATTCTCGGTCAATTGCTTAAAATAGCTATTATTGTAAAATCTATCTGGGCCGGCATGTTTGGGGTTCTCTATAAATGGCATTTTGCCTCATTTGTAATAGATAGATAGAATAGTGGGGGAGATTTTAGGAGTTTGACTAGGCCAGAATTGGCAAGTAGTTTTTCAGAATTAGTTGTAGGAGATGAGAGACTTGAAATTGTTATGCAATGTTGGAGAAGTAATGCAATTGGATTGTTGATTTGGCAAACTTTGTATTTATTTTCGACAGTTTTATGGTTTCTTGTTCTTGATTCTCAGATGTTAGATGTTAGATTTCAGCTCTTTTACAATGGTGGTGAAATGTTAATGATGTTGATCGATTTCCGGTCCATACTTTTAGCAATTTGCTGATTGTAGATTGTTGTGTAAAGTTAGTCTAGGCCTCACTTATGTGCTAAGTTCAACTGTGAATGCTTGTTTACATTGTGCCAGCAGTTGGGTATGTGAATGAATGTTCAAAGTCTGAAAATCTTCAGATTTCCTAGAAGATCGCACCATTTCTGTGTAGTTGCAGGTTTGTCCTTGATCAAGGAGATTAGTTTTATTGGGGATCTGTCCATTTGCAACTTTCATCATTATTGTGATTGATCTTAGGAGTTAGAATAGAATAGAATCTCTCTAAACCCTTATCTCTTTTGTGTTTATTTTGAATCTGGGTTAGTTTTAGGGTTGAAAGCATCACCATAGTGTTGCATCTGATAAAAATTCACTCCAAAGATTGTTCATTTGTAAGGCCCCCTTGTGATTACCAACATTTTCACATATTATCTGAATTGTTTATGCATTGTCATGACGACACCCGAGACCTTGGGGTGAGCGATTTATTGTTGAAAATAACCTTTCAAAGAGATAGAATATTGCATTCCCGCCCGAGTTGTTGTGCAGAAAACACCATCAACACTCCCCAATCTCAACCAAGTGCCTAAAGGCCCTAAAAGCCCTTGTTGATCAAAAGAGTTAAGGGTTTTTGTCAAACAAATCCCTCTCCCATAGGTGAAGTGCTTTAAGACCCTTAACCTACTTTCATTGGCACAAGCACCTAATGACCTTAACCTCCTCGACCTTAAGTTAATGCTAGTCAAGAGCCTATAATCTCCTATCTTGACAAATCTAGGAGAGCACATGGCCAAAGAAAAGAGATCAAGGGAGAGGCGCTTGATCAATAGCTTGAGGACATCCCTATATGGACAAAGGGCATTTTGGTGCTTGTTCATCTTGGGGTTTGAGAATCAATTATTTGGTTTAAGAACAAGGAGTTACTCAGTTGTTTGATTGAACAGTCAGCATCCTTTTTCCACCAATTTGTACCCTTTTTAGCAATAGTCCCCAAATACATCATGTCAAGCAACACATGCCAATACACTTCTCTTGCAAGCATAGGAGCATGCACTCTTCTCTAACCTTATTCCTACCTGAGGGCATTTATGCTGAAATTGATTGAGGGGACATCCATATATGGACAAAGGGCATTTTGGTGCTTGTTCATCTTGGGGTTTGAGAATCAATTATTTGGTTAAGAACAAGGAATTACTCAGTCAGTTGTTTGATTGATCAGTCAGCATCCTTTTAACACCAATTTGTACCCTTTTTAGCAATAGTCCCCAATTACATCATGTCAAGCAACACATGCCAATACACTTCAATTGCAAGCATAGGAGTATGCACTCTTCTCTAACCTTATTCCTAGCTGAGGGCATTTATGCTGAAATTGATTGAGGGCTTATATCTTAGAACTTATATAAATCATTAATGGATATTAGATATTTAGTTAGTTCATTCTATGTGTTACTTGTAGAAATATAATCCCACTATAGACACTATAAACTTTGAACAGATCTCTCTTAAAAGATCATTTTTAAACCACAATGAGGTTTTCTCTTTTAGTTTACACCCTCACAAGTAGTTTTCTTTTAATTTAAACCCTGATGAGGCTTTAGGTCAAAAAGATAAGGGCTGCACCTGAAATAGGAGGTCATACTTCATAATAGAATGATGTTTTAGGTCCCCACCCATATGCTTTTTATATAAAACCTCGTAGGTGAATGTAAAATAGAATTTTTAAAAGTCATATGCAATAATTTATCAACAAGATTTTTTATCAGGTAAAACGAATGTTTTTATCTATACACACTATGTTCCACATGAAATAACAAAATTAAATTTTTCCCCTCATTGTTTACAATTAGTACATTGTTATCTAGTTTTCATTTTTTCTAGCTAATTTTCTCCCATTTTCAACCCAAGTAGTTGAATTCCATTTATACTTTTACAATGCTGTACACACTCAACATTTGTACATTTTCTGTATGTCTTTGCTAAAATGCGAATTTGAGCACCCAAATTGCATGCCCTACACGAATCCAAGCCTTAACATGAGCACGTTATAACACATGCACATTATGCTTTGTGGAACATGGGCACATTTTGGCTAAATATGAACGTTTGGCCACTTTTTCACCCCCATCTCTGTGTACATACACTCCTAGAATGACTTCTTGCATTTTAGTAGGAATTGATGCACCTCTAGGGACATCTCTTGCCCGTGATGTTTAGTGAACTATTTTTGTTGGCCAGGAATTTGACTTCTTTTATGTGGGGGATGACAGAATTAGCATAAATTAAAATCATAATGTTTTGTTAGTTTGTGGAACCGACTATTTTGTTAATTAACTTGTTAGCTCTGGATTAGTTATCCATGTTTCATTGTGGCAAATCCCAACGGTTTTGTTCTAACTGAGAACTGTTGGCCTCTTTTATATTGAATAATCATAGACAGGAAAGTGTCTGATCTTGGCATGATCTTCCCTAATCTACTTGCATGCAAGCATATCTCATTTGAATGAAGCTTCTATTGTGTTATATTTTGATAGCTATCTGTTATGCACTATTATTTCCTATCATTGTATATAACTGATACTCTAGCCAAATAGCAATAAAGAATGATGCAATACTAAGATATCAGTTTGATACTACAACAATAATTTATTAATTATAGATTATTACTACACTAGTCACTGCAAATATCCTTGACACACTAAAAGTTGTCATGCCAGGTATTACTTTCCCAACAAACTCAAACTAATTATTTGATGATGATGGGAATGTTCTTAGCTGCCAAGCTGACATCATAATTACTGTTGTTGCAGATGATGATCAAAATATTACTGCATTTGCTACCCAAAAAACCACTGTCAATATGGTCTGGAGGCCCTCAATTATTCAACCCATTAATGGCAAGGTCATCAATCCAACCATTCTACATGACACACTTTTGCTTTCGATTCTTATGAGTCATCATATCACTTCAACTATGAGCATACTAGTAGTCCTGATTGTATACACTATAGCTATAAGTGACAAATCCATCATCCATTATCCAATTTCTTAAACCTTCATTATTGATGTACTCAAACATTAGAGCACTCTAGCCCTTCAAACTTGCTTGCATATGTAGGAAAAGAATGCATTTAATGAACATGTTTACAAAACGTTTGAAGACAACAAGCAACATCCTGCCAAATTGAAATAAATGTTAGCATAAATAGTAACACGATAAACATAATAGAAATTGCAGAAACAAAAATGAAAGATACAGATTCAACTCACTTTAAAGACCACAATAGAACACATTTGATTATAACATATGCCTTCATTGAACAATTACACATGCTATTATTTGCAGGTGGATAGTAAATAATAAATAGCAACCAAACCATTTGCAGCATTGAGAAGTGAAGTTAACAGTTCGTTTGGGGGTGTATTCAAGTAAAAATTTAGCAATTAAAGCAAGTAACAAACCTCAACCAAGGAACAATCACTGACGTGTCTAGCCCACCACTATAGGCCAAAACCACTTTATTTAATTTTCCACGGATTCCTCCATTTCTTTCCTTCGGTGTTTCTGTCCTTCCTTCAGTAACTAATGCCACTTTAGTTGCTGCAATAATCAAATTTCAATTTTGGTAACTGCAACTCTGACATCTCAAAACAAGGTCTAAACAAGGACAAAACAATACAAAAGCTCTAAAGAATAAATGAAAAAATAAAACTGAAATTCAGACATGTTACCTTTTATTCTGAGAATAAGATCAATTGCAAATTTGAAATATATCAAAATAAAAATAAAGAACCCATACAGAATAGATTCTCGCATCATTGGCGCCAGTAAACTAAGATAAGCAGCTTTGATATGCTTGCTTTCATGTAGAAGTTAGAAATAAAACAAACAGAGGACTTATGAAACAACATCTTGTTTGCACCTTCATAGAATTTATAAAGGCAGATCGCTACCATTAACCTCTAAGTACAATGTATTATTCATCCCTAATATATGTTTTTTCCCCCCTGGATCCATACAGCCATAACAAATATAATTATATATAGAAAAATAAAATAGCCGTAATTTCTATAAAATATAAAATACAGACTGTGCATATGACCTTTATGATATAACTTTTCCAATTTTGTAAAAAAAATTTGTAAGTCCTTTTCCATATGCCATGCCTCTTTGCTAGAGGTTTAAGGTGCTCATGTCTGAATGACAGAATCATAGAAATAAAACAATACTTGATTAAGTACAACAGCAAATACGCATTGGCTAGTTTAAGCTGGGCTCTAATCTCAATTTGGTTCATGTCAATATGGATATGCATGGTTAACATTGTTGATTTGCATTTTTTATAACAAAGAAACACTCGGGACTAACATCAAGTTACACGTCACTATGCTAACATGAAAACTACCATCATAATATGTCCCACTGAAATCAAAATCAAACCCATCTTTATTTAAGGATTGAAAATTTATACTATACCTTGCAAATCTAATGCCATGAGCTAATTCTTGTAAAAAAGCGTAATCCTCTACAGTGTGCCAAGAAGCCTCTTGCAAAGAAACCTCTTGACATCTTGCATGTGTATATCATTGTGTTTGTATTCCATATTACATACTACAAGAATGCAACAGTGCAATACACAATTTATGTGCCTAGGCAAACATAGAAAAGGGTTTAAAATACAATTTAATAGTGAATCCTTAGGAATAGATAATGAAACCATTTTTCATTTTAACCAATTGAAGACAAATTTTCGAGCACAACCAAATTTTTAAATCAAAACAATTCCATGAATAAGAAGTTGAAATGCTCTAGATTATTTGTTTCAAGTGCAAAGGGATTGGATACATCAAATAGCTTACCAACAAGCACGACACACAAGATTAATTAACACCCCTAGTTAAACTATGTGCCTAGGTTATACAAAACAACAAGTAGTAGTTGATAAATAACTAACCTTGCAAGGAAACTTGTTAGTGATTCTTGTCGTTGTTTCTTGCCAAACGTTGATCAAAGGCTTGCACAGACTCAAAAATGACACATTAGGAGGTTAGGAATACTTAAAACAACCAAAAGTGTGCTAAACTAAAATTTTACCTTCTAAAAAGTTGTCCAGTCAGTCTACTGCCTGAAGGTTAGGTCTGACTGCTTTGGAGGCAGTCTCCCTATCTCATAGGGTCGTGAGTCCACCGCTTAAGGTCAAAACCGTCTCCCTCTATGAAAATCTGCAAAAATCAGCCTGGAGTCCGTGGAGGGCAAAGCCGAAACCGCCTCGGAGGTCAAACTTCTATCTGCTGGAAGCCGTCCGCCTCGAGGTTGGGTCCACTCCTCGAGGTCGGGTCCCGATGGTCGTGCCCACCTTCTACAACCTCGCATTTCAAAAAGTGAAAAAACATGAAAGTATAAAACCTATTTGTGGTCCTGACTGCAAGGCAAGCAAAAATGTGTGTATGGTTGGAAAATATGTGTTAAAATGAGCAGCAAACAACAAATATAAACACCCCACACCTCAAGATTGGGCAATCGTTTAACTTAAAAAGGAAAAATGAAAGATTTCACCTTGTCAAACTGTCCTTTGGGTGGCCCTTCGATCTTTGACATGTTGTATGCTCCTTTGATGGCGGATAATGAGGATGCAAGATGGTTGTTGTTGGATATCAATGGATGAAAATGCTATGGTGAGTGCAAGAAAATGAGAAATTTGACTAAGTATGACTCAAATGAGTAATTTGCAAGAGTTTGGTTAGCACAATGATCTCTCTTAAAATGAGAGAAAAGAGGGGGTATTTATATAGAATTCAAAATTCTTTAGAGAAATGGACGGTTGGCATTAAGCCAACATGGCCAAGATGTAGGGCTATGGTGAGTTGAGAGTTCACAAGCCCTCACATCTTGACATGTGGCATGTGAAATGGCTTGAAAAAGATGATGTGGACATGATATGGTACTACATAGTACCTTGGGATTTGGACAAGATCTCCTCATATTTAGGAGGTCCTTGTCCACATGTGGGTGAGAGGACATGTGAGGAATTAAAAATTCCTCAAATATCCACATGAGAATGAGAGAAAGAATTTAAAATTCTTTGAAATGCATTGGGGGATTAAATGTGAATTAAAAATTCACATGGGGAAAGAGTGCTTTCTCCAAAAGGAGAAAGTTTTAATAAGGTTGACTTAGGACATATTTCATAAATGCATGAGATTATGTTGACCTAATTAAGTGATTAAGGTTGTGTAAGTACCTGATTAGACAAATTAATGACATATCAGAAGCAAGTGGAAGATTATGGAGGATGTGACCCTAATTATGATTAGGGGTGTGCACATCCTAACCACAAATTAATTGTGATTAGAAGAGGATTAGATGGTTAAGAGGAATTAGAGGCCAACTTGCAAAAGTTGGAGGATGTGACAATGAGAGAGAAAGTGAGGAATTAAAAATTAATTTAAATTCCAAGAGGTTATATGACTAAATTAAACAAAATGGTATATTTATCTAGGATCCCGAATTTCAATTGTCAGGGAGTGGCATTCCCCAGACTGCAAACCATAAGAACAGAAAAATATTAATCAAGTCATAATGAAGAACACAAAATTCCAGTATAGATTTTCATGTTATTAGATATTCTAGTTTTACTATGCTTTTATCGCTTGGTAAGTATATGGTACATTTTGTCTGTAGGGAGCAATCACAGTGTAGTTATTATTGCTTCAAATACACTAATGTGAGTATATGTATACATATACATGTGTGCGCATATGTACTTGCTACATATGTGTCAAACACTACAATCACAAAAACTATCTTCTAAACAAATAGACGCTTTCTATAGATAGTACAAAAATCTTTTGACTTAAAAGTCGTCTTATCTCATTTTATCTTGCATACCTAAACATACAACCAAGAAGAGATATAGATATTAAAGAATTTTTTATCAATTGCATACCCTTTTAAAAGGAGTCTGCAGTGCTTTCTGTTCATAATTTCTCGTTCCAGTAGGATAATGAGATGGAATAACCCAATTCCTGCAAGCAGCCATCATTATGCGAGCTAATTTAAATGAATACTAAGTACAGCGATGCAAATGGAAAAACTCAATTCCAGTAAGCAGCCATCAGTATGTGACATAATTTAAATTAAATAAATAGTAACTACAATGATGCAAATGGTGTTAGTTGAGTGAGAGGCTTACTTGTCAGTGGAAAGAAGAACTCCCCAATGAAGAAGTAGGGATGTAGTGGCATTTGTGACTTCCAACTCTATGCAAATTGGGGCCCCCTTCTTAATCTTCAATCCCCACCAAATGATTAAATAAATGAATCACAGTAGCAGTTGGTTATGGAATTCCAGAACATTTAAAAAAATGAGAAATAAAATGCACCCTAAAATTTTTATCTTTTTTAGCTTAACTTTAGTATACTTACAGAAAGCTGTTAAATTATTCAGTTGTGTGTATACAAACCTGCACTTGCATTCTTAGGCCTCCATCCAGCTGGAACTTGTAGTCGATCTGCTCCTTCGCCATCTTTCGTTACCAAGTCAAATTTGCCGAGTCTACTAAGATTTATAGTTGTAAAAGCCTGTTGAGAATCAGATACGGTTACGAATAGGAGCATACGATGGAGAACAGCCCAAAGGTGATGCCCACGAATTAATATTCCCATTTGTTACCACCACCGTTTACCACTATGCTTCAACAATGAGGCTAAAACAATAACAGACAGTCCAACGTTTTAAATCAAAAGATAAAGAAAGTAGCTTATTGCAAGATGGAAGCTTCCACTCCCTCTTCCTTCCGAACCCAGATTGCTCGAATTAAGAGGGAAATAAAATGCCAAAACATATATTTACTCTGGCTTGGGAAAACCTCATGTCCATAATTGAAGAGTTTATTTTCAAAAGGTGGCTTTCGCTCCCTCTTCCACCCCTCGGATATTTTCCCACACACAGCCGGTTAAAAGTAATTGATTCCGCTTTATTTGTTGGAATAATAGCATCCATTTAATCAGAAAGAGCATCTTTTATTGGAATAACAACATCCTTTTAATCAGAAAGAGCACCTCCTCTCACACTTTTATTTGTTGGAATAATAGCATCCAATTTAATCAGAAAGAGCATCTTTTGTTGGAATAACAACATCCTTTTAATCAGGAAGAGCACCTCCTCTCACGTTTTTATTTGTTGGAATAATAGCATCCATTTACTCAGAAAGAGCACCTTTTGTTGGAATAACAACATCCTTTTAAACAGAAAGAGCACCTCCTCTCATGTTTTTATTTGTTGGAATAATAGCATCCAATTTAATCAGAAAGAGCACCTTTTGTTGGAATAACAACATCCTTTTAATTAGAGAGAGCACCTCCTCTCACACTTTGTTTCTAATTTAACTAGGTTATTTTTTCTTTAATGTTTATTGTGTTTTTAATTAATGGAAAGGGATAATAATTTAATCTATTTTTAAAATATCAAAAAGATTATGTAAAAAAGATTAAATTTAAAATCTTATAATAATGTAGTAAAATTTTGTAGAACGAATTTTAGTATGACAATAATTAAAATATATTTATGATTTTAAATTGTTATAAATATGTAAATATTATATTTTTTTTGAAAGGAGATTTTGGGGGCATGTGCAAGTTGTGTCTTATAGGATTCAAAAGAACCCTAATCTAAACCTTTGTAGCACACTTTGATCATATCTTTTATAAAAGAAGTATTTCCTTATTTGATTTGAGGAGGTGGATCAAGGTATCTTTATTAACTTCAAAGATAATTGAGATCTTCTCCAAAATAGTCAATAGAATAAGGGGTTATAGAGTACACATTTTTATAATGTTGTCTTGGACCTTCACTATAAGCAAAAAAAAGTTTCAACATAAACTCATCATTATCCTCAAAGTATTGAGTACGGGGTTCATTATTTTTCTCCACATAGGGTAATATCCCAAAAGTGCATTTATCCTTCACCAAAACAATTTCCCCCCATTATTACTATAATTCAATCTCCTAGATTTGTGTGTGGGCAGATAACATAGAAGACGAAGAGTGATGAGCACATGATCAGGCCATCAATATTGAGGAATGTTCTGTATAGCCCAAGGGAATTAACTTGATCTATTGAAGCCCAACATTGGGTATACAATCCTTCATAAATTGTTAGTTCAAAATTCAACCAAGACAATGAAGATAATCTCCTTAAGCTTTCTTGGTTGGTGGAATTTATACCATGGGCATTAAAGGTAAAATTTCTCGTGAAAAGGAGATAGATTGGGGGCCTAAACACTCATAGACAAGCATGGGCCATTGATTCTCCTAAATATGCAAACCTCGAGAGTTTGCAACCACTTTGTACCAAATCCAACAAAAATGTTTATGTCTATAGATTTTGTTGGTCTTAAGAAGCTTAATAGCATGGAAACCCATACATCTACATTTTTTTCTCAAATTGGTGTGAGAGCCTGCAGAGAAGGTCAACTTCCTCTTTTATTCTACTACTAACACCACTAATCTAATTTACTCTAAGAAATGCACAATAAAAGTTAATCTAATGGCTAATCTACCTTATACTGACAATGAGAAAGGAAAAGGTATAGAAGGATAAAGATTGGGAGGAGAGATAGAATTAAGAAGAGATGAGAATTGAGAAATAAAATGAAATGGACTGATGAACTAGTAAACTTGTTGATCAAATAGCTCTCTCTTATGCATCAACCAACCCTTGCTCATGAGTAGGTAAATGTTTGTGGAAATTTTTCCTTAACTTACCTTATTCAAACATACATATGCATAGAATGACATTAACCACATCTATGGTCAATGGAATTCACATATGTATAGATTATTTGCTTGTGTATGGGAGTGTAAGTAGAAAAATAAAAGCCAAACTATAAGGTATTCTCTAAGATAATTATAAGCTATTCTCTAAGATAATTATGGAAAATAAAAGTCAAAAGAAGTATTTTTATTCATCAATAGCCAAAAAACATTTATATGGAAACTAAACCCATTTTTTATATTAGCATGGATTGAATCCTTGTAAAATGTAAATCAACAAATAAAAGATAAAGGATTTATAAAAGGGTAAAGAATGATAAGAGATGAAGGGATAGATTTTGGAAGAAATGTAAAATTTTCTTAATTATCTTTAATTGATACCAAATCAACACAATTGAGAAGGAGCACACATGATTTATTAGGAATTTAGTTGTTACCCTTTAGAGCCATGACAACCTCTATTAGGTGAATGTGACATCTATAACATTTTGGTGAGAGGGGCCTATGAAGTATGACAAAGAAGATATCTCAATCACCCACAATGGATATTCAATGGTAAATTTGATAACAAGTTGTTAAAGTGGTAGAGGCACATGTTAGACATGCGTTTAAAGGATCCACCTTGAGTTGATATCAATTGACCTAGAAGGTCAAATAATCTTGGTAGGAAGAAATCTATGTTGGTATCACTAGAAAAAGAATTACCTTTCCATGTGCAAATCTTTGAAAGAAGGATCTAGCTACATTTTACAAAGGAGAAGGTGAGAAGATTTAGATTGTAAAATTGTAAGCAACATCAATGGCTAGCACAATTAAGAGGTTGCCAACATGGAAGGAACTTCAAAAGTTTCTAAATAGGAGTAAATACAAAGGGACTAGGACCTACCATAAAGTCAAACCTAGTAACAAACAAGAGAAAAGTGTATTGATATTCACACCATCATATGCTACCCAAATCTATGGAGCATGCAACCCAAATGGTGCCACTATGGTGAAGGTTTTAAAATTCCTCTAGAAAAATAAAGGGATAAAACAAGAAAGGCCTATATGATTACAATTTATAAAGAAAACCATTCATGTTGTCACTTTTTATTATGAATGGATTGTAATAACATCTCTTTGTTGAGTCACTAAAAAGACACTAAAGAACATGAAAACCAATTAGAAAGAATAAGTGAGGCACATGTGATCAAGAGGTTCATTGCTCCATAAATTTAGGGCAACTATGCTACACTCGAGCGTGTAACAAATGGATTTAAAAATAAGATACCTCAAATTTACTCTACATGTGTCTAATCACCTCTAATTTATAACTATAACATGTGCACTAAAGGATAAAATAAAAATATTTTACAATTATAAAAAAATGGTATCACACACAAAACATATTTATCACATGTTTAAGTGAGCAACCAAAATCTTCAATCAACACCTCAAAGTATCACACCAAAGAGTAGTGGGATGATCAAGAGCAGATCCAAACTTAGACATCAACTAAAAATGCCACTCTCCTAACTAACCAATATTTCACCTTGATATTTAGCCTTTGTCAATGATAATGCAATAGTTGTCTACTTCTTACATGATCATGCAATTGCACCTAAACCAATGCAAAAGATAAAGCCATAATTAGACTTTTGATCATTTACATCATCAACCCAATCTAAGTCAATGAAGCCCACAATTTGAGAAGCACATGATGTGTAATGAATGCCAAAGTGTGAAGTGCTTTGGACTTACCTCAATATATGTTTGGCTACCTTCTAATTACTCTCAAGAGGATCCTAAGAGAAACAAGAGACAAGACCAACCACAAAGGAAATATCAAGATGATTATATGTCAAGCATAAAATACTGTCAACCAATTGTCAATACAAGGTAGGACCAATTGTAAGAGTAGTGCAACTAGTAGACACTACAACACCTAACTAAAAAGGTGTAATGATGGGCTTACAATTAACTTTACCAAATCTTTAGAGAAAGTATAGAGCATACTTCTATTGGAAAATGAAGATCTCCTCAGAAGTCCGATGAACTTGTAGCCTAAGGAAGTACTGCAAAATTCCAAGGTTAGTCATATCAAATACCTCCATCAATGTTCATTGAGTACTATGAATCATTGAAGTGGAACTCCTTGTGAGAACTAAATCATCAAAAAATAACACAAGAATCAAAAGATCCTCCCCATATATTTGAGTATAAACTATAGGATCAAAATGGCAATGTGAAAAACTAGAAGCAAGCAAGAAGCTACCCATCTTCTCATACCAAGACCTAGGGCATATTTGAGACCATACAATAAACAAAAAATCTTACAAACAAGTAAAGATTCCTACCCAAGACTAGGTGGTTGCTCCATGTAGATCTCCTCATGAAGATCCTCATGCAATAATACACTCTTCATGTCTATCTAATACATTGACCATCCCTAAGATGCAAATACAAAGAGTACAAGATGAATGGAATCCATCTTGGAAACAAGAGAAAAGGTCTCAAAATATTTAACTCCCTTGACTTGGGAAAACCCATTTTCAACAAGATGAGCCTTGTACTTATTGATTGAACCATTTTTTGCATATTTGATATGGTACAACCACTTGCATTGAACCAACTTTATTACCTTAGGAAGAGGAACAAGATCCCACTTACGATTTCTCATGAAAGAGGAATACTCCTCAACCATAGCACTCTCCCACTCAAGTATACTTGAAGCATCTAAAAACCTCTAAGGATCTACAAAAATGGCATGGCTCAAAAGACTGATACCTAAAGTTTACGATAAAGTGCAATGAGTATCTGTGGGATCACCAACAAGAGAACCAACATCCTCAAGAGTATTATGATCCCACCATGGAAAATTCTATGGATCTAAAGGAGGTGGATTAGGACCATCATCAAAATCACCCTCAAGAAGCAATACATCCTCAAATGATGTAGAAAGTTGAATGAGTAGTGATGAAGAAGTAGGTGGGAGTATTCGTCTGTGTGAAGAACTCATCAAATAGAATGCCACAATGATAGTGAATATCTCATGCGTTAGGATCAAATAATCAATAAGCCTTCACATCCTCACAACAACCAACAAAAATCAACCGTTGAATCTAAAATTCTTCATTGCTTTATGTTGACCATCTAGAATGAATGCCCAAGCCCCACTACCAAATACTTTGAAGAAGGATACATTAGGCTTGACATGGGAATGAGCCTCCTTAGGAGTCATATTTCACACTATCTTGTGAGGCATATGGTTCTAAATATAATTACCCCAATTGATAGCTTCAACTCAAAAGGTTGGATCTATGGACCTAGACTAAATCATACAATTGGCCATCTCTTGTAAAGTCATGTTCTTCCTCTCGACCACACCATTTTTCTAAGAAATGTAAGGAACTATGTGTTGATGAAGAATTTCATGCTCACTACAATAATCTTGATATGTCTAATTGACATACTCCCCCATTATTTGTGCAGATCCATTGGAGAGAAAGACCTAATTGCTTCTCCACAAATTCTTTGAATTCCTTGAAAGTGTTGAGAACCTCACTCTTGTACTTAAAAATTTATACTCATGTGTGTCATGACAAGTCATCAATAAAATTCAACACATACAAGTGGCCACTTAAAATAAAAGAGTCAAGAATGACATGAGATCACTATGGACCAACTCAAGGGGTGTTGTAGCACGTGTGACCTTACTCTTAGGAAAGAGATCTTGATGATGTTTTCTAATAACACAACCTCGAAAAACTCCCTTTGTGCAAGAAATCTCAGTAAGACCAAACACTAAGTATTTTATGCTCATTTGTTGAAGGTATATGTAGTTCAAGTGCCCAAATCATTCATGCCAAATCTTGCTAATTGAGTATGCATGATTAATAGGTGATGAACCCGATGAAGACTCAAATCCATCAAACCTATACAAACAACCCTCATGATCTATTATCCCTGTAGCAACAACTTCTCAAAATCTTGTAACTATTGAATAGTCACATCATGTGGAGTAAACTCAATTGTCTTTCCATCCCCAAAATGACAAATATGATATATAGAAAATTTGTAGAAATATCAAGAACAGGAAGAACATCCTCAATACAACCATCCTACATCTGAATAGAGCCTATCCCAAAAATTGGAATCTGTGAAGAGTTACCAACTACAATCTAATAAGTATGACTATCAAAAAAAAATCAAGGAGACCATGTGAATTGGTTATGTGATGTGAAGCACCTAAATCAAGAATCCAACTATCTATGGATGAATCCAAATTTCATGCAAAAAGATCTTTCCCTTTGCCCATGGAAGAAGACTTAGGAACTAAAATATTATGTCTCATAATAGCTTTCTCAAAAGCCTCTATTTTCTTGAAACAATGAACTCATTGTGCCTAGATTTTCTAAAATATGAACAAGGACCTCCTTTATTATTCCTACACTTGGAGGAAGATTCTCTTGAGTTAGAATAATTAGGAGGAGTGGACTTTTAATTGTTCTTTTTCTTTAGTTTGGAGGGAGACTCACGATTTCAAGGATATTATATCTTAGGTTTCTTCTTATTATTTCCTCTACCCTTTGAAGATTGATTCATTAATGCTTGGCTCTTAGAACTAGGAAGTGCATCCATCTAAATCAACTTGGCTTGCTCCCTAGTAAGATGCTCACAAAATAACTTAAAAGTAGGAATCATATGAGAATCTCTCATGGAATCCTAGTAGAATATAAATTAAATAAAAAATAGTTAGTAAGGACCTCTTAACTTTGATAGAATCGAGAAAATACATTCATCATCATATTTATCATGCCCACATCCTTTCAATTGTGACAAAAATGTTGGAATATTGTTGTCATTGATGTTAAAAGGGGGATTTCTGTGCGATATCCTGCATGGGAGATTATTGGCATGATGTCGAGCTCAATGGATCAGTTACTGGAAGAGATGGTGCAAAAAAATGAAGAGATGTGCATGATGTTGTAATGTTGTCATGACATTGCAGATTTGATACGAGTTTTCTAAGAGCTTCTTAGAAATGTGTTTTACAGATCCTAAGAGTATACGTTGGAGTTAGAAATGATTTATGTGTGCTATCGGTCTATTTTATGGTATGGTAGATAAACCCTAAGGGTTACAGTCATGGAGCTGAAAAGCATTTCTATTTTTATTTTGACTGGTTATTAGCCATTATCAATTGCTTAAGTGATAACTTAAGCCTTTAAAGACATCGAGGAAACCGACCCCCTTTCCTAGTTATAACGGCCTAGAAAATATTCACAACTATAATATTTCCTTAGTCACAAGCATAATATTTGTCCTGGGCATGACCGACGACTAAGGTTGAGGTTTGAAGATCGACAGCCTCCCCGCTTCCCCGCTGCATAAGTGGTGGGTCCCTGTTTAGCCCAACGGGATAGCAGGCAATAGTGGAGATCATGCCTAGAAGATTGGGCGGTACCTACGGTGTATATGGTGGGACCAGATAAAGTGGAAGGCAACAAGAATGGATGGTGACATGTAGACAAGTGGCAGAGAATGATTGATTGATTTGAAAATTCACATCTCTATTGTGAATTGCATGGCACTAACAAAGATAACAAGTGGAGTTAGCCCGCCAACCCGTTGAAGTTTTGGTGGGACTGCACTAGCTTCACGGAATAGAGGACTTGTGACACGTGTCTTGGTGGACCCCGTGCTCAATAAGTTGCATATGGTGAAGATCGACGATGGTTATTAAAGTAGATATTTAATCTAATGATCATGTTTTAAAGCTGGGTGATGAATGAGAATCGATGGATCATGGCACGAAAGTAGCAAATCAATGACTCAGGTTTAAATTGAGAATTCTCAATGGCTACGATAATGTGAACAAGGGTTTTGACTGCAAACCGACTCGGGGAGCGAATTCAATTAGCCCAATTGTTCCAGCTACCAATTTTTATTGGTGATGAGATGATCAAATCAATGACATGGACATGTAGGTGGCGAAGAATCAAATCGTGATCTGATATAGAGAATATGAATTAAATGAGATTGAAACCCTAGCTTTTCAATATGCCAGAAATAGAAACATATTTGACTTTGATAAGTGAATGCATGGCTCAATGATATGATGGCATGTAAGAGAGAATAAATATCAAACCCTAGCAGATAATCTATATGATGTGCAAATCTCGAGGAAAATGTTGTAGGTTAGTGAATAAACACAAAAGAAAAATTAGAAGTTGGCTATGTGTGGTAGAACAGTGAATAGGGTGGATGTTGCAGAGGTTTGTTATGAGTCTCTTAAGTTGGAAAAATAATTAACTAAAGAAAATGAGAGGAAATAATTGTAGAGTGTGTGCATGGTCTCTGAAGGTATAGAGAATGCACTAAAAGAAAAGGTGCGATAGAGTTGAGTAGTGTATTTGTAAGTCTCTTGAGGCAGATAGAGAATACACTAAAAGAAAGAGTGAGAGTGTAGAGGTGTGGTTGAGTAGAATCCAAACAAAAGAAGAAAGTTTTAATTAGGGTTAATCTCCAATTGTAGGGCAGAGGTGGTGTAGAGCAGAGAACTAGGTTGCAAAGGTTACAAGGGTTTGTGTAGTTGCAAATTAGGTTGCAACATTGAGTTGTGTTCTATTGAACAAATTGTAATATCTTACATTGTAAATCTTATTGGTGCATGCCATCAGATATCTAGGTAGGTGCTCAAAAGTAGGGAGTGGGCGCTTCCTTAAGGTAGGTGCTCCTAAAATAGGGGATTGGTGTCTCCTTGGGGTTAGTGCCCTTAAAATTTGTAACAGAGCTTTTGATTGTGATGATGGATTAGGACAATAGCTCCTAGCAACATTTCTCATCGTGGTTTTTCCCATCTTCGGTTTTCTATGTGTATCTTGTGTTAAGTACATTGTTGTGTGTGCATGTTTATGTGATTGCATATTAAGTCTTAATCTGCACATAAAGGCTTAAGGAATTAATCTGCCACGACTAAATTTTTAAGTTATCTATTGATTCACCCTCCTCTCAGTAAATCATTATGCTCTAACAATTGGTATCAGAGCCTAGGTTCCCTAGGAGAAGCTTAATCAACTCGGGTAGGTCTTGGACAAGTGGACACAATGGCTAGTTAGGAAGGTTCCTCTACAAACAAAGCACCTAGGTTTGATGGATCAAATTATACTTTCTGGAGTATATTGATGGAGACATATTTAGGATCTCTAGGATTTGATGTTTGGATGTCAATTAAGAATGGATAAGTTATTCCCACTACC
>VDFB02093599.1:0-67800 GCA_007258455.2 Sequoia sempervirens | reverse complement strand
AAAATCATTAAATTATGAGTGGTCATTCGATATGTGCCAGGATTATCCCCATAAAGATGCATTAATTAAGGCTTGTGGATGCAAAATAGGACCAAATAAGGCATAAAGAAGCCCAATTTTAGTAGGGAGGACCCAAACAAGTGTGAAAATGTAGAGGGATACAATTTTCTAAACTACAGTGGTTACATCTTTTGTCATGACCATACTCAATGATTTTTTATGAGAAATTTATTCTTCCAAATCTTTCAAATTTGGTTTTTCTTTAGATCATTCTCCATAATCACATTAGGTAATTTTATCCAAAAACATCTCTTTGATTGTAAGTGGTTGTATTCTCTCAAATTTCACAATAATGATTACACCTTATTACTCTTCCAATCCTATTCACAAAAAGAACTCACAATAATTTCTAAAGCATTTTGCAACTCTCTTATATTCTATTGTATTCTTGACATCCTATCATTATTATTTTTCTTTTTGAGATGTTTTAATTGTATACTATCTAATTACATCATTAAAATCTTATTCTTATTGAAATATTTTAAATGTATACTAGGTAATTATAATTATTATATATTTTAAGTATTTATATATTTTAAGACTATAAATTGATTATATGTTAAGATGTAAGGTAATTAATTAGAAAATAAGACTAATTTGAATGGATTTTATAGTAAAGATATTATTCAACTATAAACTTAATATAAGGAATAGAATTACTCATTCTTCTTTTATTATTTATTAAAAAACTATATAAGATAGTAAAATAAAATAATTGCAGAAGTTGGTCATATTTATCATGGAGTCAAATGACAGATAAGTTTTGATTGAAGAAAGTTGCTTGCATTTTTTTCAACCACTTCCAATTCAACTCAAAAGATTTTAATTTATGATCATACATGAGCTTAGTATGAATGAATAGTTACCCTCAACCTTTAAGTCATTCATGTGTAGAGACTTCAATTTTTCAATCTAAAACCAATGGGCTTGACTGTAGAAAACTTTATCTGTATGCTTTATCTTCTCATGGACATAGATCTTAAGTTTTGTTTTTTAGGTTTGGAGGGTTCATTTTAGGGGTGTTTAGCATGGTTATCTCATTGTGCATATGATTTATTTTATGATGTCATTTATGAAAATAATAGGAGATGGTTTTTGAGCTTATTCTTAGATTTAGGAATGGACATTTTGAGTTTGATATTCCTTGGTTAAGAGAGGCTTATATCCATGTTGGTTCTATATGATACATATAGTTCATTTGATCTATGAGATTGATTGATTAGTTAATTGAGGCTTTTATTTGGGGTTGTAAAGGAGATCATACCTGACATATCTTAGCACCTTGAGGTGTTGGTAGAAAGATGCGAGATGATTTATAGGTTTTCTCTCTATGCTCTATAGCTACTTCTTAGAGGTTTATGTGTTCGTATTATTTGGGAGAGTTATGGTGACATGTTGTGAGAGTGTATGCAACTATTTATGTTGCATGTGTGGATCATTGTAATTGTTTTAGGTGCTACATGGTTTTGATTATTATCCATGTGATGGTTTGAGTGTTGATTGGTAGACTTGGTATTCTATGATTTATTATTTGTATTTGATATTACCCATGCAATGGGAGTTCCTGGATGTGTATATTCTTTATTTACAGGTTTTATATCGGGAGCCTATGATTGTGATTTATGGGTTGTATATAATTTTTTTGGCATAAGTTTACTTATGTTTTTGATACCTAGGAGTTATGGATGGTTGGATGTATTAGAATATGTTGTTGATGATATTTCCAACCATGTAGGTTTCTTACCTTTCACAGCAACTTGGAGCCTTTCTTATCACTTGGATTTGATGCTCATGTTCCTTGGATTGATACATATCTTAACCCTGGCTTGTTCCTTTTCTTCCATAGGTGGCATAGATGAGAGGAGTTCTTGGATGAGATGATGGTCACCTTGGATTTATTGCAGGTATTTTGATGGATCATGAGAGCATGCTAGAAATTCATGCAGTCTCATGTATGGCTATGATGATGTATTTCATTGATTGACCTTTATGCAATGTATACAATAGCTAGGAGAATGTTAGGAAAAGAGTGTTTTACACCTTGCACAAGAATGAAATATTTTAAAATTATATAAAATAAATATAAATATTTATATGTTGCATCTAGGTGATGTGTTTAGTCACATAAAATATTTATTTTGGTCCACTTGTAAAGTTGTATGTAATATTGTGTTGGTTATTTTATGTGTGGGAGACATAGAATAGTTAACTATTATTTAAAAAAAATATGTAATATTGTGGAAACTTAACATCAGAAGGTAAATGAGGGATCAATGGTTTTGTGTACTCATGTTTTTCAAGAACATAGAAAATTTGTACTTGATCAAAGAAACATATAATTAGATCCAACACTTTATTCTAAATAATTGAATATTATAGCCTATCACAACAGTCAATTTATAGATTAATGGTTACAGCTTCTGTCATGACCATACTCAATCATTTAATTCGAGAAATTTATTCTTCCATGTCTTTCAAATTTGGTTTTTTCTTTAGATCATACTCCATAATCACATTAGGCAAGCTTATCCAAAATAATCTCTTTGATTGTAAGTGGTTGTATTCTCTCAAAGTTCACAATAATGATCACACCTCATTACTCTTCCAATCTTATTCTCAAAAAGACCTCACGATTTTATTGTATTGTAATTTTGACATCCTATCGTTATTTTTTTTTCTTTTTGACATTTTTTAATTGTATACTATCTAATTACATCATTAAAATCTTGTTCTTATTAAAATATTTTAAACATATACTAGCTAATTATAATTATTATATATTTTAAGTATTTATATTTTTCAAGACTATAAATTGATTATATGTTAAGATGTAAGGTATTTAATTAGAAAATAAGACTTATTTGAATGGATTTTATAGTAAAGAGATTATTCAACTATAAAATTAATATAAGCAATAGAATTACTCATTCTTCTTTTATTATTTATTAAAAAATTATATAAGATAGTCAAATAAAATAGCTGCGGAGGTTGGCCGTATTTATCATGAAGTCAAATGATAGATAAGTTTGCATTTTTGTCAGCCACTTGCAATTCAACTCAAAAGATTTTAATTTATGAGTCTGTATGAATAGTTTCCCTCAACCTTTAAGTCATTCACGTGCAGAGACTTCAATCTGAAAGCGATGGGCTTGACTGCAGAAAGCTTTGAGAGCTACGTCAAACGTCAATGAAATTAATGCCCCGACTTTAATCACAAAATGAAACAAATACAGACCAAAAATCTGGTCATTCAATCCTTGATGTGTGATTATAAATACCCATCTATAATTTGGGTGTGCAATATTTTGTCTGTTTTAATGGACAGACAATTCAATCCTAATCTGGACAGACAATTGACAGCCATAAAATTGTCACAATACAGATGATGGAGAAATGGGCGCAATACATAGCAAGGTAGGAATAGAAAGAGGGGCCTTCGAATTTTTTTACTAAAATTCCCATCCTTAACCCAAAGATAAGCAACATCATTCCTTCAAACCCTAATTATACATCATAAAAACATTTTTTGCTATTTATATAGAAATTCAGAAATTATAACAAAATTATTGTTGATCTCAACAAGATTAAACCATTAGCATTCAACTATAGTGGGGTTAGTTTTATCTCTTTGATTCTCAGCGCTTCCCCAAGGGGGATTGAAGGCTTGTGGAAATATGAGAACACATTTATGAGGAAGCATGTCATAAATTTTTAACCAACCTAGTATAATTTGTAAATTTGTTTTCTCAGAATATAGTTAAGGATACATGGTGTACAAAAATATGGGGGACCAAAAATTGGCCACAACCACTTTTTGGTCCATCCAATACCTAATGCAAGTGTTTATAATTTTCTTTCATTATTTTGAACATTAAAAAAAAAATACAATTTAGCGTTGAGTTCATTTGAACTCAACCTCTCACCTTTTCAACAACAAATAGCAAGAAAGAGAAAGTGCATATACATTATGGAGCTAACCAAATCACTGCCCAAATGCCACTACAACATCCACAAGGTCAAGGAAATAGGGTTTGCTAGTTTTTTAGTGTAAAAATTGAATTAAATAGCAATTTCAGAATCATTTTGATTCAACTTTATTTAATTTTAAGAATTCATCCTTCACCAATTCATGAAAACCCTAATTCACACATGATGTGTTATGATGAAACAGGGGAATAAGAGGAAGGTATAAAGAGAGGCAGATTTTACACAAAATAAAGTTGGCCTTCGACGTGTACTCGAGGGAGATGATGGCACTTCTCATAATGGACATGGAGGGAGATGATGGGACTTCTCATTTTGGACATTGTTAAAAAATATGTTAAGACTTAAAAGACTAAATAGTTTATGAATAGAAATAACATCTTGATGTGTCATCAATTGGTTGATAGACACAAATATAAATATGTAGAAGCAAGTTAGTCAAAAATTACATGTTTATACCTTTGTTGGTTTTGTCTAGGTTGGATCCACAACAATATGTTATATATTGTTGCTTCTTCTTATCCTTGTACATACTTGGTGTGAATCGTATAGATGCTTTAACATTAATTTTTAAAATCTAGTCTTGTTTCTATGTATGGGAGTTATGCTTCTATACAAAAGGCTTAGAGTTGAATCTTACATTGGAATGTTCTTGTGTGAAGAAAATATGTGCTTAAGTTTTTCCTTGGTTTCAATTTTATATGCATTGCAAAAGGATTTTTTCAATGTCTCTAAGGTGAGGAACTCCATTTTTTGGACAAATTTAAGCCAAATTTAAGGGTATTCTCATGCGAGTGTGCAAAGTAGTCATGAAACTCATTGATCTAGCATTCAACTAATTATTTCTTATTTTTTTGTATGTACTAAAACTCCATGTATCTTCCTCATAGTGTTTAAGAATATTGTATCTATGTTATCCATTATGGTCTCTTTCATATCGATTTTCCAACCATTGATCTACTAGTAATCTCATTTGTGCTCTCTATGTTGTAACATCCTAAAATGTTAGAAGAGATAAATATTTATTATTAAATAAAATTTTAGTTGAAACATATGATGATTTTTCATTTCTCAAAAAATAAAAGATATCCTATGACAATGTTGGCCATTAGAACAAAATTTGATCACCATTTTTTATTAGACTATTGCCCCAAAAAAGTTATGGTCATAAACTCATATAACTTTTCTCAATTCTTACAAAAGAAAAGCTATTTGATTTATGCTTCTTAATTTTTGATATAAATCTATGTTGGAATTAGTATTCAATATTTTCTATACCTCATTTTAATTTTTTCTTCCCAATTCAACTAAACCTTCTTCCAAAAAAAAATTAGATAGTGATACTTTATCATCTAACTCATAAAGATATTATGGTTTACATTAAAAATCTACTCAAATATTAACATTTGAAAGAATAATATATAAATACAAATTTAAAAAATTCATAGAAAAGAGGGATTCCCCTAGAGGTGAAAGAAATCCACTAATATAAGGAGATTCCTTATCTCTATAGATGCCTTGAGGCATAGTGAGAGGACATTTTTTTTTCAAAAATTCCCATCCTTAACCCAAAGAGAAGCAATATCATACCTCCAAACCCTAATACATCTTTAAAACATTTTTTTTATCATTTATTTAGATAATTAGAAATTATAAAAAAGTTATTGTTGATCTCAAAAAGATTAAACCATTAGCATTCAAGTGTAGTAGGGTTAGTTTTATCTCTTTGATTCTCAATACTTCCCCAAGGGGGCTTCAAGGCTTTTGGAAATAAGAAACCACATTGATGAGGGAGCATGTCATAAATTTCTAACAAACATAGTATAATTTGTATTATAATTATTTTCTCAAAATATAGCTAAGGATACAAGGTGTGTGCAGAAAGATGGGGGACAAAAAAGTGGCCACAAGTACTTTTTGGTTCATCCAATACCTAACGCAAGCATCTTATAATATGCTTGAATTATTATAATATGGTTAATTATATTTTTTCTTGTATCCTACCAATGAGTTATATGTAGTGTTTGGGATGGTGCAATAGGATCTTGCCAAGTTGTAGCACCCTACCCCCAATAATTAAAAGTTTTCATTCCTATAAAACTTTAAAAACCCACTAATGGTTCAAGCCTACAAAACCTAATTTGACACAAACTGATGCTTTGGGTTCTAAGCATCCTTGAGTTTTGAAATTACTTTGCATGATTGAAGAATATTTTATTAGACAATAGACTAATAACCTAACTTGTCTATGGATCTAGGAAACTCCATGGTTAAGCGTGCTTGAGTTGGAGTAGTACTCAAATAGATGACCTCCAAACAAGGATCAATGCTTCACCTCTATGAGCATCAACTAGATACTGTGGGTGCTAAGTGGACCCATTCATTTTCATGAGATATGGGTTCTTGTAAACCACTTCTCAACAAACATGGGTCAATGAGTTTGACTAAGAAAACTACATGGTTGAATCATGTTAGAAATATCATAAGCTCCTCATTTTGTTTTCTCTTTTGGGATTTGAGGTCCTCTAGTTATTTCTTCATTTTCTCCATCTATTGTTAACAAATAATACTATCAACTCAACCAAATTTCATTTTCACTAGCATTCTTAGATCTTCCATTGACAATCTGCACAGGGAGCCCAAGGAATTTGCTAATGGTTGAAACTAATTGGGAATGCATTGTCTAAATTAGTTGTGATTCAATATTAGAGGTGTGATTAGATGAGCATTCACATTATTCTTTGGGAACACACTTGTGGGAGTGCATATTTTTATAAGACCAACATCATATTATAATAGGTTTTCAAATTTGGTACTTCTTGATATAGTTTTACAAATTTTTCAAACTTTGGACTTTGATAGTGACAAGTACACAAGTTGTCTAGTTTGAGGAAATGGTTGATATGTATGTGAGAATATGATGCAAGAGAATCATTCAACAACATCGATTCAATAGGAGTTCATTAGACCTAAACAAAATTTCATGAGAAGATCTTCAAACGAATCACCAAATTCAGTTGTTTCTTGAACAAAATCCACCAAAATCTTTGATATTACAAGGCTACTCATGAGCCAAACTAACATATTAGCATCCCAGACCTTTATCTAATTCAAGTACATCTCAGACATCATCATCAAAATAGAAACAAATCAAAACCCTGATCAAAAACTTTTGGAAATATCCATTCTTCAACATACAACAAAGTTACTCTTCAATTCAACTTATTTCCTCAAGGAAAAATAACCACAAAACAACTATTCAGGTTACACACTGTGTCATAGAAAATTGGACCCTCTTGAGAAAATAAAAAATTTCACGCATAATTAGACCCACTTTTGATTCCCTTCACATCATTTCCCTTTCAAAACAACATTTGTAGGCCCCTTAGAGCTATTGATTTTGATCTAGAGTCCTGTTTCATATAAAATCTGAAAAACAACATTTAATAACATCATACCCCGACAACCCACCTTCAAATAGCATTAGTGGGACCCATTCACCAAGGGTGGGGAATGATTCCCCTTAGAGGGAAAATTCAAAATCAAGTGGGAATTTAATCAATTTAACTTTTATTTCCAATGAATGTCAGCCTCTTAGGTCTAATTAATGGGAAAATAAGGTATTATTGCTTATAAATACACATTTTAAGTCGTTTTATAGAATATTTTTCATCTCTTATCATCTCATTATCATTCATCAAGAGAAATGTCAAAAGCAAAGCATTCTACAACAAGTTTCATCATCAAAAGTTGAAGTTTTAGGACAACAAACTAGGGTTTTTGTAGGTCTTGAAGCTCACTTATCTTGTCAACATCCAACATTGAAAAGGGTTGTTTATGGATGCATATGGTGAATCATGAAGAAAGCTAGGATGAAGAGGTGCAACTAGCCACCAAATCATGCCTAAGGACTTGGTTTCCTATTGATTCCATCTTCCATTTTCACTCTATCTTCAGATCAATGTTTGCATTGTGTTTATTTAGCATTAATATTTCATTTTATATCCATGTTTCATGTGTTGTAAGGTTTCTAAGGTAGGGATCTTGCATCATTTCAATCAACTTATATTTCAACTTTTCCTAGTCTTTAACACATCTAAGGCTAGGGTTTATGAAATTTTTTCTCTATCCAAGGTTTAATTACCTACCTAGGGGTTTGACCAAGGAAAACCCCCCATTAGATCAACTCTTTTAAGTTGTTTTGCAGGAATTTTTCGAGATCTGGAATCAAGTTTTCGCCATAATTTTTTATGCAGGTGTCAAGGTATAGATCTGAATTTTGAGATTGCAGAAATTAGGAAGTGTATTGATTCATCATGCATGGCGAATGAGTCACACCTAAAGGTACATATTTGAGTTAGATGTTGTTTCAGATCCCCGACTGTCAGAAAACAGGTTTTGTGTAGAATCTTGATTTGGGACTAATTCGCCCAAGGTGGCAAATGACTCCTAGTCAGCCCAAGTTCATATGTCATCAATTTTCTAATTTGTTCTTCAGTCCTCTATAGCTTTCTAGGTGCACACATTTTGAAAAAAAAGAAAAAATTAGTTAAAAACCACATTTTTGTTTAGTATTTCAACCTTTTTGGAAACAACACTATGTTTTCAAACAAGACATAAATCTTAGCTTTGCATTCATATTTAGTCATTGAGATTAATCAATTGCATTTAGTTGAGTTCATTTAAATCATATAACATTGCATACATTCTAATTTGAGTGTTACATAATCATTTTTGGACCTAATCTCCCTCCCTTTAGGTGAAAAACCCTAAGAGTGCAAGAGTAGCATTCGGGTGCCAAAATTCTATGTTTCATTTTGGTGAAGCTAAATTTTGAGCATAATAAAATTTTGATTTTGATTTCTTAATTGCATCTTAGGTATTCATTATTTCATGCTATTGTATTGTTTTAGGGTTCTTAAAAACATTGCCTTAGTGAAAACATTCTTTACTTTACATCATTGCATTTCATTCCATTATTCCACATCTTTGCATCTGCATTCTAGATTTTCATTGTACAAAGTTAAAATTTTATATAAAAACACAAAAAAATAGAAAAAAATTAAAAAATTTATCTCCTGGGACTCATTCACCACCTAGGGCGAATCAGTCCCTTTACAATTTTCATTAGAATTTCTAGGTTTTAGTTTCCTGCATTATATCTTTTTGTTTGTTGTCCTTATTGTGAATAAATATTTAGCAAGCTCCCTTCGGGTATATTTTTGTGGTTAATTATTGGCCCATGCATCGCAAATAAGCCACTCGACCTTTTTTGTCAAACTCCGCTAGCTCCTCCACATGTCTGCTCTGGACTCCTCGTAGGTTTTCCTTCCTTCACATTTAAAAGAGGCCCCACTATGCTACCACATATCATTGCTACACACAATTGATGACTGCTTCCCTTCACTTTTGAGTAAAGCTCTGCCCACACGCCATGTGTCACCTTAGCGCAAGCTTTCGACAACGAAAGATAAAGGCTCACACGGGTTGCACTATGTTGCCACGTGTTTCTTTGGTAGGTTTTGTATTTAGGCGATTGATGAAGTGAACCAAACATCACGACTGGTTGCCACATGTCATAATTTTTTTCTCTTTATAGGGTGATGAAACTTGCCTACTTGACCTCACTGGGACCACTACCATCATTTGTAGAGGATGCACCTGGGCTTGGAACGACCAGATGCTTGGTTTTGAATCTTTTTTGTTGCAACGACTTGGAGGAATGCTCAAATCTGCATCTTTGGCAGGGATCCTGAAATCTTTTTTGTTATTGCTCACCAAGGCAGTGGAAGTTTTTTCAACTATATATACTTCTCTCTATTTTGAAGGAAGGGTTCAGATTTTCAGAAGGGTATGTGCAGGATCATGATGGGCCAAAAATTGGCGATATGATGGGTATGTGTAGGGTATGTGGCTAATGAGTTTTTTTAACCCAAAATTGATGAAACATAAAGGGTTTTTAAAGGAGATTCTAAGTTTTCAACTAATATAAATGATGTTTTACTCTGAATTTAATAAATAATTATTATTCATTTTCTATTTGAATTATGACTAAAGTCCTGATTGATAGGATGATTGAAAAACATCTATAGCTTTCAAATTGTATCACATTTTTGAATCCAAAACATGCATCGCATTCTATGCTTCATATACTATAGGATTAAAAAAAAAATGAATTGAATTTCATGAAGTTTTGACCAAGTTAAGGTGGTTAGATGTACGAGTTTTATATTTTTTTTAAAAATTGTAATTAAAAAATCATAATTAATTATTTACTTAGAAAAAATTACAAAAAATATACATCATCGGGACATGAGTCCTCTACTTATATCTAAAATATTATATAAAAATAATTATCATTTTATTATGGTTAGGGTGGTCGATAGACAACTACTTCTTATTTTTACCTAAAATTTAAGTACTCGCATTGAAATTTCAAATTTTCACCAAATAGATTTAAAAAAAAAAACCTAGTAGTTTAGAAACTACATTCAATTTGCTACAGATTCTATTCTTACATATTTTGAAATAATATAGATAACTTAATCAAATTTTTACATCAAGTTGCCTAACTGTGATTTTTCTGAATTTTTTGCCACTTAAGGGCCTGTTTTTTCCATGATGATCTTGCACATACCCAGAAGAACGCTAATTTTAGAAAAGACACCAGGCCTTTATTATTATTTTTTCATTATTGCGAAGACTTTTAGACTATGCCAACTTTTTGACCTTTTTGTTATTTTATGTTATTTGATTAACTTTAGACTGTGCTGCTATTGTCTGGATATTTCATTTGAGAACTTCTATAAATTGAATGCATGTTTTCTGGTCTAGATCTTGTTTTATGACTCTTTTTGGTAGTAGGAATGTATGCAATGTTATTTTATGTCAATGAATGGATTATCTATACTTTAATCTTTAATTTCTACCTTTTTGGGACATTACAAATACCAATCAGGCCCTTAGATCTATGATTTATCGTGCTATAATTAAGTCTTAGCGCATCGCCTTAGATTAGACTTTATTTTTATATATTTGTTTCCTTTTCCCTTTCTAAACCCCCATTACAGAAGGAGACAACTTCTTTAAAAATATGGAGGTCACTCAATTTAGTGTAATAGGTCCCCCATAAACTAAGTTTCCCACAAAGGGTTGTTACCTTGTCAATTTTTGGCATCAACAATTTCTTTTTCTGGCACGCCTAGTGGGACCTGAGCTTAAATGAATTTGTGCTTAAGAAAGGTGTATGGGTCATCGGCCTGTAAGTAGATCCCAAACCACAAAAAACCCTAGTCTTCTAGTACTGCCATTAGGAACGGTGCAGGCCACAAATCAATTGGTAACTATTCCACTTCCTCCACCCATTCCGCTAACCATGTTGCCATGCACTAATAGGAATTATGTGGCATAGGGAGATGGAAGTCCCCTCATATCTCTAGTAGCACCTGTTGTATGGGCTACTATCGTAGCCTTGGCTTTGAAGGCTATACCCAAGTTTACTGGAGATGGCTCAAGAACACCCGCAGAACATCTACAAGATGTGGCAGATGTATTTCTGGTGCATGGAATCACCACTTAGAATGTAGTTCTAAGGCTCCTTGTAGCTTCTTTTTGAGGAAGGGCACTGGATTGGTATCAGACCTTCCTAGCTAACATTGTCCATACGTGGGATGAGCTCAGAGATCTGTTTTATAAGATATTTTCAAATGAGGGGGATCACTCTTGGCTGTACTACCAACTATCTACCATAAAACGAGCCCCCCAAGAGGCTATGACAGACTTCAATGCCTGATTCCATACAAACTAGCAAAGGATCTAGGTTGCTATCCACCCACCTCTTGATTTTGCATTCACATTCTACCTAAATTCTATCAGCCCCAAAATTTCCATGATGATCTGGTCTTTGGGTGGGACCACTTTGCCAGATGCTTACAGTGTCACTATTAAGGTAGGGAATAATTTGATAGATGCCAGAAAGCTACTGCATTGGCCCATCATGCCGATATTGCCCAAAATATCAATGTCAGCCCAGGAAGTCACATTGACTAGTAATCTTGCACTTCCCTAGTCAATGTATAGTTATGCAATGGCCACATAGAGTGTCGCCTCTACATTCGGCTCTTCTAAAGATGAAATGAACGATCTCAAGGAAATGTTGCAGACTATTGCAAATGACATAACCACCCTCAAGTCAAACCAGTCGATGCCTCCAAATTCTGCCTACTAGAATTACCAAGGAGGACTGTCTTCATATCAACTGAATCAGTTCCAGAGTGGTCCATGCACTAATCCATCAGCTCCAACCACCAACCAAATGGTATTGGTACCTACTCCATTGACAAGAACCCTACCAAGCTCGAGTAGGGAATTGACTACGAGGAAAAATAACCTTGTCGATGACATTAATCCTTGGTGCTTCCCTTGCAGCAATGCACACATGCCCCAAAACTACCGCACAACAACTTACAACAAAGGGTGGCAGAGCAATGCAACCAAGGTGTGACATCAGACTACGAAGGTTATATATATGCCTCTCCACAAATGTAAAATGCAGTCCTCACTGCACAAATGCAACAGATGTCCCTAGAATAGGAGTTAGACATCGCTACTGATCATGCACTCTTCTCATAGATGGAAGAGGAGGACGTGGTGTTTGTGAATGATGCTTCCACATTGGAGACAACACAAGTATATTTTGATTACAATACTCACTCTAAGTGAAGGTTTACAAGAAAACTAGTCATGTTGCAGCTTGAAACTGCCTCTAATCCATCTCCTAGCACCACTGCAATTGTAGCACATTTTCAACCATGGAAGGAAATTGCGATAACAAGAACCAAGGATTAGAAAGCCTTGAACCTACCACCATTCAATGTGGTGGAGAAACTAAAGAAATCCTCTACTAATGTGTCCCTATGGGACATCCTAGCTATCCTAGAGTAGAAAACATTGCTTCAGAAAGCTCTTCAAGAAGATGCTAGCACCAAACCAATGCAGCAATTTCCAAAGGAAAAATCTATAAATCCAGCAGCTCTTCCCAAGGTTCTTACAAATAGTACAGAAGGACATCTTGCTGAAGTTAAAGGTAAGCTATAACCATTCTTTCGAACCCTTATTTTGGGAAATAAGTTGTTGCATAATTTGATAATTGGTTCAGGTGCTAGCATCACAATCATGCCCAAAAAAATAGTTGAATCCTTGGGGCTTAGCTATGAGCCTATGAAGAAAGGAGTTATGCAGCTTGACGGGAACAAGGTTGAGACAATAGAGGTCATTAAAGAACTTCCCTTAACTCTCTTCGGTTGTCCTAGCCTCACCGTGCCTCAAGATACTATCATCATTGATGTCCCTCCTATGTTTGGCCTTTTCCTATCTCAAGAATTTACTGCTAAAATAGGTGGATATTTGGCATTGGATTAGACACACTTAATTTTCTGAACCAAGTGTGGAGCTAAGCTGAAATTATTTTCTGAACCTTTGCATGTGCAACATGTTGAGGACAAGGCTACCATCAACTTTGAAGCCACCCACACCTCTATCACTAAAGAAGAGATGTATTCTGCTAAGTTGCTAAAAGAAGAGGAAGTGATGGGAAACCGAAGTGAAAAGGATGAGGCTCTTCTAAATGAGTTCATAGACACATATCCTTTCGGAAATTACCATGCCACTAGACAAGGCACATATGCCATTTATGATTAAGAGAAAAATATTCCAAAGGTCACAAATGAACCTATAAGCATCCTATCCTCTGAGTTATGGACATTGTACTTCGACAGAGCAAGGTGCAAGGTAGGTGCAGGAGTTGGGATATGTTTAATATCCCCACAAAATGAAAAGACACTAAGGTCTTTCTACTTCCAGTTCACTTGCAGAGAAGATGGGCATCAAGCAACTAATGGTGTTCGAAGACTCTGAACTGGTGGTCAACCAATTCTGGGGAATTCCTACTACAAAGAATATTCGCATGAGATCCTATTGACACCAATTCTGGGACTTGGTTGAGGGTTTTTAAGCCTTCAACATCTGGACTGTCCCCCGAGAAAAAAATAGTGACACAGATCACATGGCATCAATCGGATCCCAGTTTGATACTACCTCCGACCTCATTCACAACAAACACTATGTAAGAATGATAGTTTGACCAATAATTCCTATTAATGATCAAAGCTAGCAAGTATTTGAAAGTGACGAACACATTGCCTTGTTCATCTAGTAGTCAGGAGAATTCACTGATCAGTTACAACCAAAGGTTGTTGAGGCCTATGGGGGACAAATTATTCAACTCAAATCTAACAAGCTTCCAAAGGGATTGATCACTCTCAAAAACCTTTTTGATTGTGATGATGCAAGAAATAATAGAAGAAAGTATGTGGAAGAAAAAAGAGACTATATAGACCTTCAGGTCTCAGATGGAAGAAAGCTTCAAGTTTTGGAAGGATGTCCCACATCATGATAAAGAAAGGCTAATCGATTTATGTGATAAGTATGAAGGAGTGGTGGTCTGGTCCTATGATGATCTGAAGGGATACGATCCTGACATCATCCAACACACAATTGAACTAGTGGAGGGTGCAAAATTGGTCTAAAAAAAGCAGAGGTTGGTGAACCCCAAGATCCAAGAGCTAATGGAACAAGAGCTAACCAAGCTAATACAGTCATGAATTATCTTTTCAATCATGCATAGCACATTGGTATCTAACCTAGTCCCAATCCAAAAGAAAAATGGAGATATCCACTTGTGTGTGGACTTTCGAGACCTGAATAGAGCATCCCTGAAGGATCATTATCCACTACCTTCTATGGAGTCAATCCTAAAAATAGTAGCAGGGTTGGAAATGTTTTCCCTACTAGATGGCTTCTCCAGTTACAATTAGATCTGGGTTAAAGAAGAGGATCAATAAAAAACTATGTTCACTACAAAGTGGGGGACATTCGCATATGCTAAAATTCCTTTTGGCCTATCCAATGCCGGGGAAACCTTCCAGTGGGCAACGAACATCGCTTTTCGTGAGTTGATCAACAAAATTATCCTAATTTATTTGGATGATCTTACTGTGTTCTCCAAGTCTAACGATGATCATTTTGATCACTTAGAAATGGTTTTTCATAAATGCGAGGACTACAAGGTCTCCCTGAATCCAAAAAAATGTCTATTCAGAGTTCTGCAAGGCAAGCTATTGGGACATGTGGTGTCCAAAGAAGCAGTTTTAATTGACCCCGAGCGAGTGAAAGCCATTAAAGAACTTCCCCTTCCGCTTAACAAGAAAGGCATCCAGTCTTTCCTAGGAAATGTAAATTTTGTTAGCAAGTTCATTTCTAACTTCATGTGAATGATTAAGCCAATCACCCTGATGCTAAAAAAGGATCAAGCATTTAAGTGGACAAAGGATGCCCGGGAAGCCTTTGAGAAAGTTAAGGATGCTATTTCCTCAGCTCCTGTACTGGTTAACCCAGACTTGTCCAAGGACTTTATAATGTAAGTATTCAGTAGCAAGTCTAGTATTGCTACTGTCTTAACTCAAAAGGATAATGAAGGAAAGGGAGAAGATCAAGTGGCATTCTACTCCCAGAACTTGAAGGAATATGAGATGAACTATAATTTCATCGAAAGAAAAGCCTTTGCAATAGTAAAGGGACTTAAAAAAATTTGTCATCTAATTTCCTGCAACAAAGTGATTGTCTATGTCGCACATTCTAGAGTGCGCAAATATATCATGGAGGGAGAAATCACATAAAAGAGAGCTAATTGGATCACCAAGATCTTTGAATATGACATTGAGGTCAAACCCACCAAAACTATTCATGGAAAAGGATTGTGTGAATACATGGCGTATGACGAAGAGATACCTACCAAAGAAGAGCAACCAAAGCTTGTTCTGATGAATGAGCTAGACATTGAGGGCTACTGGCTAATGGATAGAGTGAGGTTTAAGCAAACAAGAAATTATTTGCCAGGTCTTTCTTCCCAAAAGAGGATATACTATCGACTGCAGAATTGTGGATATGTGCAAGTGGAAGGGGTCTTTTTTCAAAAGGAATTTCAATGGTCTTCTTCTTTGATGTGTGACTGTAGAGCAAGCAAAGAGAGTCCTTAACATTTTCCACAGTAGTGTTTTGGGTGGAAACTTCTCCGCTAAGACCACCGCCATCAAAATCATGTGTGCAGGTTACTATTGGCCCACACTTTTCAATGATTCGCACTCCTTGGTGAAATCTTGCAAGGAATGCTAGTTCTTTGTAGGCAGAAGGAAGAATTGTGCAATTCCTCTCAAGCCTATAGTGGTAGATGAACCATTCAAAGAATGGGGCCTGGAATTCATTGAAGAACAGGTAATAAGGTTCGGCCCTATGAAGACTATCATTTCTTTTAATGCCAGAGCTTTCCTAGGTGCAAAGGTATGTCAATTTGCATTAATAAATGGTATATTCCTTAAGACATCATTGAATTATTACCCATAGGGAAATGACCTAGCTGAGTCAATGAACAAGAACCTAGTTTGACTCCTTCAATGAATTGGTTTGGAGCACTAGAGTGAATGGCACAAAAACCTCTAGGCGACGCTTTGGGAAGACCACATAACTCCTAAGCAAGTCCTTAAGACTTTGCCTTATGAGTTGGTATATGGAAAAGAGGCATTGTTGCCTATATCCATGGAGATTCCAGTACTTCAATTGTTGAAATCCCTTGAGATAGAACAAAATTGTGCCATGGAGGTTCAACTTTCCAAACTATTAGAAGTACAAGAAAAAAGGGGGAAGTTCCTCATAGCCATGACAAACTTCGAATAAGTGGTCAAGCGATGGTTTGACAAGAAGGCATCTAACCAAGGCCTAAAATGCAAAGACTTAGGGCTGAAATTCAATGAAAGGGCATTGAAGCCAGGTGAGTACGAAAAATTTGACAGCCTTTGGGAGGGCCTGTTTAAAATCATTAAGTGCAAAGAGCATAATGATTTTGAATTGGAAAGCATGGAATAGGAAGCCTTAGGAATTCTAGTCAACAGGATTCATCTTAAGTTGTTCCATTACGGGGAAAATTTTACTATTGTACATATGTTAATAATGCTTTTATTTTCTTTCCCTTTTGTTCTACTGGCCAGTCTTTTTTAGAATTAATTCATGGTTTGGGGTGGAGGAATAATCCATCATTACTAGAACATGGCAGTAAAAATGCTTTGCAGGAATAATCAAGAAAAACACCCATATGCAAAGCAAATCAATGAATATACTAAAAGAAAAGAAACCCATATGACAAAATGCCAAAAGAAAAAGAGCCATAGTTTTTATAAAGCTATATTTCATTATATATATATGCTTTCATTTTTACACGGAAAAAATGGCTAGAATGCCATAATTCAAAAAGTATATGATTATACATGGTTTATTTTTCATATATATATTATGTGTGGCCTTTTCAGGCATATATACAAAAACTAGACAACAGGTGGCATATCCTTAAAAGCATAAAATAAGAATTTCATGAGGAATTTCATCCAATGGAATGAGCAGTAGCTCTCGATGCATCAATGGAAACATCTACCACATCCTCATCAGCAGGCACACCAGCAAAAAAAGCAACATCATTTGGAACAATAGCCATTTGTAGAGGAAACACAAGGTTCCTAAAGTCAGTGTACCAGTCAATATTGTAGAATGGTACTATGTTGTAGATGTAGAAGATAAAGTGCAAGGCCTGGGTAACTCTCTATTGGTGCTCGTCGTGTCTGGAGGCGAAATCCATTGATAAATGGCAACCATGGGACAATCGCTTCTTCCTCAATATAGCACCTGAGGTCACTGGTTGTTGGCAGGCCTATCCCATATGCAGCATGAGAAACAACCTTGCCTAGACCATTCAGGTACTTTTTGAGAAATATTTCTTTGACTAATTTTAGAACCAATGGCTTGGGAATACCAATATCCAACATAGATGCAACAAAGTGTGAGAAAATGTTGGTATTGATGCGGTATTTGTTTTCGTACTCCAGACAATCCCAGCCTAGAACCCACTTCATGGCTATCAAATCTAGGGAGTGTTTGTTCTTCGTCATCCTGTTCAGATGTCTAGAAGAAATCTCTTAGAGGAAAGTTGTCTGTGACTTATGTGACACTAGGATAATAGGAGTATCCATGGTACTAACACACTACTATTACCTGCTAACTATTCCTAAACTTTCCTACAGCCTAGCCTATGAAGAACCTTGCCAGTAATAAAGCTAAATACTTAGCCAATGACCTATTGCTAAAAATTTCTCAAATGCTAAGTGTGATTTCCTCACTGCTTAGAGGCCTATTTATAGAAAAAATGAGGAAAATCATGCTAATCGGCTTCTCAAAAATGTGAAGGTAACCAAGTTCCAACTTGAAAAGCATGCCTAGGTTTACTCACATTTCCTGACCAGTTACATTTGCTAAAGTACATTTCAATGCATGTAGAGTTAATGAGAGCTAATTAATTAGCTTAAAAAATGGTGGCACTCATCGACAGTAAGTTGCACGGTCCATAGGCTATTATGTCACCTCACAAATGTTTCCCATAACCCAAAGTAAGATTCATATCTTTTTAGGTGGTGATCATTTGCTTTGGCTTAATCATTCCATCCAGGATATTAATTGCCAGTGCATACTAATGCAAGGCTAAAAGGAAAATCGTCGGCTCAAGTTCCAAGGAAATTACATCGTATCACACAGTTGCCAAATGCAATAATGAATTCTTGTCACTTCGAAATGGAAAGTAATTCATTTTCGCATGAAGCAAGGAGTTGGCAGTAGATGCTGAATTAAATGCAAAAATCCCACTTTCTTCTACCATCTGGAGGAAAGATAGCTAAATATCACCCACAAAAACTTTTAATGCTAAAATGTCTTTTGAGATATGCTAAGCCAAGTGAAGAAATTTTTTGGCATATCTAGAGCCAAGTGAAAGTTGTAGAGAATTCAAGCCCTATAGAAGCTTTCATCTAAGGAGAAAATGGAAAAGATTTTAGCAAAGAAAATTCAGAAGGAAGCTGACCAACCCTTGCTTAGGGCTATACAGTCATCAAAGGTTGTTTATGTCTATGAAGATATATCATATGGTATGCTTGGTATACTAGGCAAGCCAAAATGGGAAAATACAATGGAGATAGATAGGCCCAAGGTTTACATAAACTAGAAATGGGTCAATGAGGAATGGGACAACATTCATGACCCACACCTCATGAAAAGCATTAAGTCCTTGAGAGAAGCAGCTTGTGCAAGGATGAAGACATCCCAAAAAGCAATGTCAACAACAAAAAAGGTATGGTACAATGGGCTTCCATAGTACATGGTCCCGCTGGAACATTATTTCTCAGAGCTAGTTGATGCGGCCATTGCGTGTTATAACCTGAGTGCCCACAACATTCAAGGTTGAACCTTAAACATTAATATCAACCCACTAGCCATTTGGCACATGCTATGTATCCCAGACCCAAGTACCAGAAAGGAGAAAATTGAGTCCTTCACTCCTACTAAAGGAGAAAACACATGGAAAGGGATAAAAAAGAGTCCATATTTCCTAATTAAGGAGATTGGAAAGAAGGGAATCTTAGGTGCTCAGCTACAAAGTATCTCGTTGCCGCACAGTTCATTTGTTGAAGAAATGCGAGACGAGATGGTGCACGCCTTTCAATTAGGGCTGGGTTTCTAATTCTGGAAGCAACACAATTTCTTCTGGTACAATTTTTCCAAATTCCTTATGGAGCAAATGATAAGGAAAATAGAGAATTACCCAGTAGAAGGGAAGTTCAGATTTATCTCTTTCCTGGTTCATATGTTTCTACATCAAAACCCCAAATTCTTCAGTGAATATTTTGAATTGTCTGTTTTTGATGAAAATCAGAGAAGGAAGCCAGTATCCACATGTACACCTTTCCTTTCCATGACATGTGAATACTATACATTTTCGGATTACTTTATAACTCTGGTTTTGCAATATTTACAAGGAGGAGGTGACATGATCCAGCTCAACATAGATCAAACCGGATATATGCAGAGTTTCACTCCCACTTGTGATTGGTTCTTTGGCATGGATTTCATAATCCTCTAGATGCAGGGATTCACTAATCAACCTTTCTGACTCCCATCTTGTGTCACAAATAGAGTGCTCATGCTAAAAATGTATCAGAAGGTGTGCATTATTGATTATACCTTCTGCAGCAGCTAAAGTGTCTAGAGGAAAGGATTCTTCACTTGTCCAGAGAGTTTCAAAATAGTGGCCTTGGCAAAGAAATAGTCACACCAAGTATTGCAGGATAAAATAACTCACTTAGGGTTAGTTTTGATATGTGATAAATGGGAGTACAATCCTCTCAATGATCTACCGCAACCACACATAAAGGTTATCCACACTCTTGATTCTAGTAGGCAAAGAGGCGCAACCCATAGGAGGACAAGGAGAAATTTTTTGTTGAACTAGAGCGTATACCAACACAGGACCATAGAGATCCAATACATAAATTATACTTCATTATGGTGGAGGCTAAGGATAATGTCTACATGGAGTGCACCATGTTCAACAAGTTGCAAAAAAAAGAGGAATGGATTGATGAGAAAGTAAGAGCCTTCTGGAAATATCGCCAAGAAACTAGACAGTTGGATGCTCCTTATGGAAGCTTGAAGGATGAAAATTTATTTGAAAAATGGTGAGATGATGAACATGCAACCTCCGAATCTAGAACCAATCAAGGCAATGACCTGGAAGGTGGGTATGAAGAACAAGAAGAAGAAGAAGCGGGGACTTCCGTGTCCTCTGCGCCACAGGAGAAAAGCTTTGCAAGACAACCCACCTATGTAGCTACAAATGTGTGGTTCAATGTATCGAGGGCCTCTCACACACTCACTTGGGCTGCTAAGGTGACTAGAGTGTTACAACCACAACTATTAGTAACTGTTGAGGTTGGGGAAGCCCTTCCTATGAAGCATCATTGTACAAAAGCCATTGTTGGGGAGAGTTTACAAGAACCCACTGTAAGCCAAGAACCCAAAGGAGAGGAGGAGCCGGTAATGAGTCAGGAGCTGCCATCGACTAGTCAACATATAATTTTTGTTCCTTCTTCTCTTGCTTTTTGGTCCTTGGTATCCTCCAGTTTCTATTTTGCAATCCCCACGATGAGTGCAGGCCCTTTGGTTCCCACTTTTGATCCAATGATTGTGGGAGGTTTCTCCCAGTTCTCATAGGCCACTCCATTTGCTTTTACTCCACAAACCCTCATGCTAGCTGATTCCACTCAAATATTTCTTGCCTCACTTTCTGAAGGCTTACCTGCTATTGGCACTGCTACTTCTACTATCGCTGCAAATCCTCCCCTTCTCCCACAACAAGTAGACTCCATGATGACTACTCCTTCATCGTTTCAGTCCATGAGTCCTTTCACCGGTTGACCAATTAAAGCTTGGAAAATGACAAGCCCTTCTACTAGTTCTCAAACCAAGCTTTGGAATGTGCCTCCCTTCTCCCCACAAACTGTCACTCTCCAGAAAAAGAAAATTCCTAGGCCTATGAAAATCACCTATCCATATGCCCTACCTACTAGTGCTCCTTTTGCAGGTGGGTGAATCTCGTCACTGGCCCAATTCAGGGCACAAATTGAATCCAAAAGGGAAGCACGCACAAATAGAATGCAAAAGTGCAAGGCCAAAGATGATAGTAGGCCTGTGGAACTAAAGATGCAAAATCTCTATGATGAGATCCAACAAGAGCTAAAATTTGCAAACATGTACCCGACAGTAGCCAGGCCACAAGGGGATATGTATCTAGAAGTATAAGAATTGTATGTAGTAGGGCTTGACATGAAGGCGACCCAACTGTAGGATAAGGTTGAGCTTACGGAGGAAATGCAATGGGTGTTCACCTTCAACTTCCTTAAAACTGGCCCCCAGCTGAAGAAAATCAATGAGCATCTTAAATAATTGAAGGAAAAGGCTAGTTTTTAGGAGAAAATGGAGAAATCCCTAGAAGATGTTGTGTGCTTAATAGAGAGGGTGCTGACAATAGAAGAGGAGAAGAAAAAACTTTAGGAGGGACTTGTAAAGGTTCAGGCTATCGACCCTGCTGAGGTTAATGAGCTGCATACTAAGAATCAAGAATACTAGAGCCAATTGATTCTAGCAGAAAAATATTTGTAGCTAAGGAATGAAGAATTGGAGTGGCATTGCATTGAATATGATCAAAGGATGGCACAAAAGAATAAAGCCTTAGAGTATCAGTGAGATCAATATGAGAAAACGTTACAGGAGAAAGATGTCGAATTTAAGGGCCGAAAGGCCCAATTAGAAAAAGAACTTTAGGATACAAAGTCCTCTCTTGAAATACAATTGGAAAATCACTCTCGAGTCGAGGAAAACTGGCATAAAGAAATGAGCAGCTCTAGGGAGCAACTGGTGTCTAAAAAAAGAAAAGATGCAGAATTGGCTGAGATCATTAACTCAAAGGATGTAGAGATCACCTCTCTAAAAAAAACTCTCTTAGCCTCCCCTACATAGTGGAATCTTATTCCATTGGTTAGGAAGTTGTACGTTTCTTAATGGGAAAAGATTAAATTTTTTTTCCTAATACTGTAGCCCACACTTCGGTTCATTTCCAAGGCAGTAAAATTGAGCCAAGAGGTGCGTGGTACAATTGAGCAATTCCCACGGTTTATCTTAGAAAGGGTTATGAAAACAAATAATTTTCTCACCAAGCTATATTCGGTCTCAAATGAAGACTTCGCCAAGGTAGAAATTGAAGATCGGGATGTTGTCACCCAGATGAAAAACAAGTTTATCAATTTCCACTCGGCCCTCTAACACACTAAGGTGGTCGTAGCTACTCTGAACCAAACAATGGACAACATGTGGGAGAGTTTCTCCAGGTTAAGTGAGATGGGTTTTCCATCTTTGTTCCTTGAAGATGGCTCTATTGCTATAGCCGAGCAGATTGCAGAAAAAATCGAGAAGGAAAATGACCTGGATTCTTTCCAAAATTTCAGCCATCCTCCCACCGCAACTGACATTGAGGGGGTTATTCATCCTCTTGCATAGCTATTCTTTCATTGCAATGTAAGGTCCAGTTTGTCCAAGACACTGCCTTATAAGGAAGTGCTCGAACTGGGTGGAGCACAGGAGAATTTTCACAATGTAGCAAGGCCATCTGAGGACAATTGTCCACCCCTTCAGGCGGCTCTTTCCAAGCTCTGACTCTGTCAACTAATGAATGGCGCTCTGGTCTATAAACCAGAGAAATTTTGGGTTCTCTATTCCTCAAGTGAAATGCCATTGGTAGTCTCCAAAAGTTGTGAATAAATATTCAACAAGCTCCCTTCGTGTATATTTTTGGGGTTAAGTATTATCCCGCGCATCGCAAATAAGCCACTCGACCTTTTTTGTCAAACTCTGCTGCCTCCCCCACATGTATGCCCTGCACTCACCGAAGGTTTTCCTTCCTTCACATATAAAAGAGGCCTTGCTATGCTTCCATTTATCATCACTGCACACAATTGATGGTCACTTTCCTTCACTTTTGAGTAGAGCTCTGCCCACATGCCACGTGTCACCTTAGTGCAAGCTTTCGACGATGAAAGATAAAGGCTCACATGGGTTGTGCTATGTTACCACGTGTTTCTTTGGTAGGTGTTGTATTTAGGCGATAGATGAAGCAAGCAAAAAACTGTGACTAGCCACTGCATTTCATAATTTCTTTCTCTTTACAAGGTGATGACACTTGCCTACTTGACCTCGCTAAGACCACTACCATCATTTGCAGAGGATGCACCTAGGATTACAATGACCAGATGCTTGGTTTCAAATCTTTTCTATTGTAACAACCTAGAGGAATGCTCAAATCTACATCATTGACAAAGATCCTGAAATCTTTTCTGTTAGTGCTCACCAAGGCGGTGGGAGTTTTTCAGCTATATATACTTCTCTCTGTTTTGAGGGAAGGGTCTATATTTTCAAAAGAACAATGATTTTAGAAAAGACACCAGGCCTTTATTATTGTTTTTTCATTATTGCAAATACTCTCAGACTGTGCCAATTGTTCGTACTTTATGTATTTTTATGCTTTTGATTAACTTTAGACTGTGCTGCTATTGTTTGGATATTTCATTTGAAAACTTCTATAAATTGAATGCAAGTTTGTTGGTCTAGATCATGTCTTATGACTCTTCTTAGCAGTAGGAATGTATGCAATGTTATTTTTTGTCAATGAATGGATTATCTATACTTTAATCTTTAGTTTCTACCTTTCTAGGACATTACAAATACCAATCGGGCCCCTAGATCTATGATTTATCATGCCTATTATTAAGTCTTGTCACATCGCCTTAGATTAGACTTTATTTTAATATTTTTTTTCCTTTACCCTTTCTAAACCCCTATTACAGAAGGAGTCAGCTTCTTTAAAAATCTGAAGGTCACTCAGTTTAGTGCAATTGGTCCTCCATAAACTGAGTTTCCCACGAAGGGCTATTACCTTGTCAATTTTTGGCATCAACACTCACCTTTCTATTTCAGTTTAGTTCTCTTTGTTTTCTTAGTGTAAAGTTCATTTCTTTTAATGGAATTTATGGATAGTCTTAGACTCTTACACATTCCATTTTCAATTATATTTCATAGTCCTTTTTGATCAACTTACATTGAGGAAACTTTAGCAAATCTCCAAAACCAATCAAAATACACATCAAATGATCCCATTAAGCACATGATTCAGATTCGAAACAACATCTCATCCAAGCCACTTAGTAGTGATGATGTTGATAAGTTAGATGAAACCCTTAAGGGTTTCCTCTCACTCACTTCATCCTCTAATTCTTGTAATGAGAAACATAAAGACCTTATTGATAAACCCCCCCTAAAACCTTTTGATTGTGATGACTTTGATTTGTTAGATGAAGCCCTCCAAGACTTCATCTCACATTATCCATCTGCTAAGGTTTTTGGTAATCAACTTGCAATAACAAATGTTCATACCTCTAATGCTTTTCTTGAACATCCTAAACCAGTTGATGATCGTTTACCCCTAAAACATTTTGGTAGTGATGATTTTCATTTTCTAGATGAGTCTCTTCAAGACTTCATCTCATCCAACTCATCTGCTATGGTTCGTTGTGAGACCTCTACCATCAAATATGTTAACGTAATTCAACCTAAAATTATCCTTTACCCACCCTCACGCCTGCTTCATCCCTCTAATCAACCACGCCACACTTTATACCCACCTAACACTAATGTATCACATCAATCTAGTGATGATATTGTTTCTCATACATACAACACACAAAATAACCCACAACCACCACAACCAATTCCACCATCATTACCTTTACCTAATCTGCCTAGTGCTCCTCATTATAACCCACCTACAAAGGAGTATGATCTTGTTGGATAATTAAATAATACTCCTACCAAAATCTCTCTTTGGGATTTGCTTCAAACTTCACCAACTTACAACACCATTCTTCAAACTACTTTAAAAAAATAACAATCCCTCTTGGAACCACTCTGAATGATGTGGTAACTCTCATCCAAAAACATAGTCTCAACATTACTTTTCATCAACATGCGCTCCCTCCTTTGGAGTTACAAAAACAACATGATGCCTTTATGATAATTTCTCAATTCCATCGCACAAGTATCAAACACACTCTCAAAGATAATGGTTATGCCCTTAATGTGTGTAGTGTGAGTCTGCTTGATCAATTAAAATTTGATAGATCACAAATAATACCTAATTTCGTTTCTATTCAAGGATTTGATAATACAACAAAGAAACCACTTGGGATAATCACTTTACCTATTACAGTTGGAGTGGCTACTTTTCAGACTCCTATCCATGTCATGCCTTATGATATTTCATATAATCTCCTTTTAGGTTGACCTTGGATTCATGTAATGAATGTAGTGCCTTCAACCCTTCACTGTATCATGAAGTATGTTTATAAAAATCGTATATATCAAATTGAAATCAACCCTGAGCTTGAAAGTTGCTCGCATCTTGAAAAAGGGGTTACAAGTCCTTTAAAAAAATTGATTCCAACCTCTAACATTGACCCTCTTGAAATTGAACACAAGGATATGAAATTGGTGTCTAAATTATTTGGTGATGATTGGCGATCCTTAGAATTCACACCCTCGTTTATGGTCAAATACATATGCAAAAGAAAGATGAGAAACACATACAACCAACAATTATGTCCACTCAAAATTATGCACAATCATCTCAACCATCTGTCTCTTACAATATGGATGAAAATGCAACATACACAACCAATTTTTATAAGATATATTATCAATCCCACCTACCCTGCGCGAAATGGAAAGACCTTAAGGGACAGGTTATAAATTTGTAAAAAAAATGGGCTATAATGGAAAATGGTGTGGAAAACATGAACAAGGTATTCATGTCCCTATTGAACCTAATACAAAAGAAATGAAAATAGGATTGGGATATTATTTTTTCTAAAATAACTAAAGCTACTCAACAACCGTCCTTAAACATTAACGTGATCACATGTCAACCACAACACAAGCTTACCATTACCCATACTGATTTGCTTGATCCAAACCTACCACCTTCATGGTTGTATGATGATAGTGATGAGGCCTTCAAACACATATTAGGGGTTTGTGATACCCCATCCTTGATTACTTCCATCAAACACATTACTCGTGCTATGAATGTTACCGAGCAAGAAGCAAGTGATAGCACTGAAAAAAAAATAGAATTTGAAAGTCCTAAATCCAATGCATTCCCTTTAGGAGACACAATTGACATGCTTATGGAAATTAATGACAAAGATAAAGTTATTAAAATTGGAAAGTTCCTTGATGATGAGGAACAAGAAGATACAACTATTTTACTTCATGATTTTCCTAAAATTTTTGCTTTGAAATATTATGATATGCTAGGAATTGACCTAAAAATTTTAATGCATAATATTGTCCTTGATAACAATGTTAAAACCATTCGTCAAAAGATTCACAAAAATGCATCCTAATGTGGCCTTGTGTGTTAAAGAGGAACTTGAGAAACTTCTTGATGCATGCTTCATTCAACCTATTGATTCTTCTCCTTGGATCTCAAACATTGTCATAGTTGCAAAACCTGATAATCGAATTAGGATATGCACTGATTTTTGAGACTTGAATAAAGCCTATTTAAAAGATGATTATCTTCTACCTAATATTGACATGATCATGGATTCAATTGCTAGACATGCTTTGTTGTCATTCATGGATGGATTTTCTGGTTATAATCAAATCCTTATTAACACTCGAGATCAATACAAAACTACCTTTACAACTATTTGGGGAACATTTTGTTGGGTTGTGATGCCCTTCGATTTAAAGAACACTAGTACAACTTATCAACGTGAAATGAAATTAATATTTCATGATTATATTCACAAAATCTTGGAATACTATTTCAATGACATCCTCGCTAAATCCTTAACTCGACAAGACAATGTAAACATCCTTCATAAAAAAATTGAAAGAATCAAATAATATAACATGCAATTGAATCTGAAAAAGTGTGTCTTTGGTGTAGATAGTGGTAAAATCCTAGGGTTTTTCATCTCTCACAGAGGCATTGAGGTGGACACAAAGAAAATTGATGCAATTTTTAACATGCCACTCCGAAGAATATTTCTCATTTATGCATGTTACAAGGTTACATTAAGCTATTCGTCACTTTGTCACATCTTTAGCTGATCGCACATTACCTTTCATGCATCTCCTTAAAATGGGTGTTCCTTTTGATTGGGATGAGGATTTTAAATAGTCTTTTGAGAGTCTAAAAGAATATTTAGCCACTCCACCTATTTTACAATTGGTTGTGCCACATAGACCATTTATCTTGTACATCATTGTATCTGCCCATGCTCTTGCAACATTGTTGGCTCAAAATGGTGATAATGGTAAAGAGTGCCATGTTTATTACATTAGCCACATCTTAATTGATTATGAGACATGGCATTCACCAATTGAAAAACAATGTTTGGCTCTTGTATTCCCTACCAGTAAGTTACGACATTATTTACTAAATGCTTAAGTACAAGTTGTCACAAAATTTGATCCTGTTAAATATCTTTTCAAAAAAACCGATCTCTTTAGATGCTTAGCTAAGTGGGTGATGTTGTTAACTGAATTTGATCTGAAATTTGTTTCACAAAAATAAATCAAAGGTCAAGCCTTAACCTATCACTCAGTTGATGATCCTTCTTCCTTTTCTTTACCTACTACTAATAACTTTCCTAATGATCATGTCTTAACCGCTGATATTACACCATGGGAGTTATTCTTCAATGGGTCTAAGCATCGAATAGGTTTCATTGCTGGAGTGATACTAATTCCACCTAATGGAAAACCTATTCCCTTATCCTCTTGTTTAAATTCCCTATGCACAAATAATACGACTGAGTATGATGCATTGATTATAGGATTGCAAGCTGCTTTATCTCTTCACGCTGAACATATTAACATCTTTGGTGATTCACAATTAGTCATAAAACAAATCAATGGTACATATTAGACTAAACATGACAAATTATTAAAATACAAGGATCTTATAATGAAGCTATTAGAAAAATTTGATTATTTCACCATTGATAACATCCCACCCAAAGACAAACATCATGTGGATTCAATGGCAAGTGCAGCTTCTCTCATATCCCCACATGATCCTTCTATAAATCCCACATTCGTTATTCATTCCATCATGAAACCTTCGATTGATACTTCATTAGAAGACATTTTGGTGATAACTCAAGCTCCTTCGTGTGAATGGTATGATACAATATACAACTACTTAAAGGATGGTACATTCCTAAACCTACAACAATGAATACTTGAAAGTGATTATAAAAACTCATGACTAAATATGTGATTCTTGCAGACACGTTGTATAGAAGATCTTTCAATGGTCTCCTACTATGTTGTCTTAAAGATTCTAAAATCCTCTTAGCGCTCGAACAAGCTCATGTTGGTGCCTGTGGCAGTCATTTTGGAGGTCGTTCATTAGTGAAAAAACTTATTGAATTGGTTATTATTGGAGACATATGGAGAAGGATTGCTTCACCTATGTTAAACGATGTCACAAATTCCAAGAACATAGCAATTTGATTCATGCTCTTGTTGCTGAGCTTTGTGCCAATGTTCCCATTTGGCTATTTTTTGTATGGGGGTTAATTCTCATTGGAAATTTTTCATCTCCTTCATCTATTGGCCATTCATTTATCATAACTGCAACCTATTATTTCACAAAATGGGTCAAAGCTATCCCCCTTTGTTCAACAACTACTGAAGTAATTTGTCGTTTCCTCTTGGAACACATAATTGCTCATTTTGGACTTCCTTCTACAATTGTTTCAGATAATGAAATGCCATTTAAGAATAATGAAGCTCAACAATTTCTCCAACTCTTCAACATTCAACATTGCTTTTCCACACCATACTATGCGCAATCCAATGGACAAGCTGAAAATACTAATAAACCTCCTAAACAAATCCTTAAGAAAACTAATAGTAATAATCATAAAGCCTGGAATACACAAATCTCTTGTGCACTTTGGGCTTATAGAACTAATGCTTGATCATCCACTAGCAATACCTCTTATAGCCTTATTTATGGTACTGATGCGATTACGCCCTTGGAGTTAGAAATTCCTACTTTACGGGTTGCTCTCTGAGATCTTTTTGATGACGACACTTATAAATCTCAACGATTACATCAACTTGAGATACTCCATGAAAAATGCATTAATTCTCTCAAACATCTGCAAGCTCACATCAAACAATTACAATGAAAACACAAAATTTATGTTATCCCTAGATCATTCTCTAATGGAAATTTTGTTCTTATTGAAAATTAGTGAAATGTTAGTGCCAATAAAAAAGATAAAGATAAGTTTAGTCCTAATTGGTTGGGACCTTATATAGTTGATATGAATAATGAATCTGGTGCTTATCTCTTAAAGAAAATTTATGGAACACCCCTTAGGGAACCCATTAATGCCACACATATGCATCGATATTATCTCTAATCCCCTTTGAATAGAATGATTGGTATAGCAGTGTTGTTTAAAGTTATTTGATTTTATTCTAAATAACTTACACATTCCTTTGTTCTTGACAACTAAATTTTTCTTTTTCTTAAACACTAAGGTAATTATTCTCATTTTATAGTTACTTTAGGTTTCATACTATTCACCCCTTTCTTGTTGTGTTAAGTTAAATCCTTCTTTGTGTATTTAATTTTTAAAACATATGTTTTTCCTCATTACCAATGTTGTATTTATGATAAAACTACAATATGTTTTACATTAGATCACATCAATTATGTTAAATCATAAGGCCATTAATTAAATACTTTTACCATAAGTCATTTAATTAATCACATATCGTTTAACATTCACATACAAAAAAGATACATTATCATAAAATAAAAGGTGCATGTCCATATATATATCAAAGTTTTATACACATCTCAGAATCATATAACATCTCATAATGGTCTATGAGAGCTAGACCCCTTAGGATTTGGCACTTGCGATCTAGTCCCTAGACGTCGTGCGATGGTCGTGTGTGACCGTGATCATGAATTTTCGAGTCTTAGTGCATACTTCAAACCCTATACTCATCCAATGGTTATAAATCACTCATCTACCATCTAGTCCCACTCCACTCGTGCCTATACTAGCTCTACACATAGTCTCTCTACCTCTGTTAAGGTCTATACTGACTGTAGTGCACTCTCAACCCAATGGAGTCACCTCCTCACACTCTCATATGCTACTCACAACCTCACAAATGGTCTGAGTGGCTTTGGCTCCTCCTCCATGATCGGTGGGGGCAGGTAGACAAAATCTATCTCACCCTCCTTGAGGGATGCTGGCACTATCTCTATGGTTGGCTGACGATAGAAATCTCACCAGTCTCTCATTGTTCCTACAAGATAGATCATGTACACAATCATAAATGCATCATCATGATATATATATACACAAATAAAGCATAAATCACTAAAGGACATACATCAAATCAAATATCATCACCTATGTCTCCAGATGCATGAGGAATGTCAACCTCCTCATCTCTAGGGGGCATGGAGGATGTGCTAGCCTCTCTTGAACTCTGCGTGTTAATGTCTACTATAGCTACTACTCATGATCTAGTCTTGTAAGTATGTCAAGACTCTCCATACTCATACTGATCCTCAATAGCTACCTCATCACCCTCACTTAGGGGTGGTTTCCCCTCATAATAATAATCCTCCTCATAGTCCTCCTCCTCCTCATTGTTAGGATCAACATCGGTTGGTACTCATTGATCACATCTGTAAAAATATCTACTGGCCTATATCGTACTTCCTCTGCTCTCTCCTTTGGCTCATCACCCTATTTTTCTATTGCCTCTACATCACCTAGAGGAAAATCCATGGGGAACATAGGAGCTAGTCATGCATATTCCCACCACTCCTCGTACTCATTTGTGCTACCAACATCATTGGCATCAGATGCTAGTGGCTGGTCATGATCTATAGTCAGTCGAACAGTATCCCTTGGGCTTCGGGAACTCTACACTGATCGTCTAATGAAGGGGCACACCCTCAGTGGTGTCTAAACCTATCCAAACTGCCACATGACTCACCTGTAATAAAACAGTCGTACGACATAGTCATGCCTCCTTACTAGATATCTATCCATCTACATCCTCAGTAACTACCCAATGGGATCTGGCCACTCAGAGTGAGTAGATAAGGTCTCCATTAGATCTCATCCTCCTCTAGTTGTTCGAATCACACCCTCCAAAAGTCTAAATCCTCATACTACCATAGTCGTCGCAAAGGGTAGTCAAATGCTCGTGGGTACTCTACCGCTATAGTACATGGATATCTGATAGGCCTAATACATGTGATATGCTCAAGGCACCAAACCTATAGAAGCGTACAATGGACCATATCATCAATCTTTCGGTATGAAAATCTCCCTAGATCATACTACAATTGTGCCAGAATGTAACAACCCCATGCATAGACTATCCGTTGATCATACATCCCTTGTACCAAGTGTACCAGTAGCCCATCCAAGTGTGTCACTCGTTCATTTGGATTGAGTACTAGTGCCACTATGTGCATCATAATTTGTCTCACCATAGGTGCTCATGAGTATAGTAGCATAGGTAGCTTGATCGATGCTCTAACCCTCTCATCATGTATTGGTCCTCCTAGATAGTACTGCATATCTCTCTTCTTCTCACGAAATGATCGATCCCCCAAAAATACACTCGTTCTACCTGAATAGGAACTCAGAGAATGTGATGTGTCCTCAAGTGTGATCGTTATTTCCCTGGTGGGAAGATGAAAGGTACATGTATCTGCATCCCAATGCTCACACAAAGCCATCAACATGGTGTCATGGTATCTCATGGGTGTCATCATGTATGCAAAATAGATACCCATTGACTGTAGATGCTTTGTCTCTGTCACCAATAGCTTTGGTGATAGATCTCTCAAAAATGGTAGTTGTCTTCCCCCTAGCCACTACCACGACCAGGCGGGAACCTATCAAAATCATCACAAAATACTCTAAAATTCATCTAAAATCTTCAATTTTCATATTATTCATCAGGAAAATGTGCTAAAGTTAATCTAGTGTGATTTTCTAATGGCCCTAGACACTTTAGAACCTTGTTAGGACGGTTTGCAAAGAAACGAGACACTTTGTGAAGAAATGGGAACTTTGCGAAAAAAGGGGACACTTCGCAATTTTTTTTCCCAAGAACCCTAAATCAACCTATCCATGCATAAAAATCATTAAATTATCATAAACTCACATGGTGAAAGTTTCAGAATCAACTCACCTCAATGTATCGCTCACCACGTGCCACCTGCTCACAAAGATCATCCAATCGTGAAGGTGTGTAATCCCATCTTCTCGACATATTCTCCTCCTACTAGTCACTCTCAAGCTACAATGAAGGTAAAATGAATAGTAAGTGACAAATTACTTTCATCCATTCCTTTTAATCACTTTTCACCTCTTTTTACTTTCACATATTAACCTAATCTAATAGTCTTTTTCAAAGCACTTATAATATAGCCATTCTTCAACTTCACATAACAGGAGCTAGGGTAATTTTTTTTGGATGTCGTTTGATGCATTGGAATCATGATTCTACACCTGACATCATCATTCCCCTATCGTTATGTGGCATGGTACTTGGAAATTCCCTACAGTATGGTGTTTCTTCTTTGACATTGGTAGATTTCTACCTTGATTCCACCTTCGTAAAGAAAGTAGAATCAAGGGGGGGAATACATCTACCCTTGAATGGGATTCCTAAGAGTTAGATAAAAGGAATTTTGTACAATTAAAAAATGTGTGTTGCAAGATGTGGTTCCTAATGATGTGGTTTGCAAATAACTACATTGGGGGCTTCATTCTCCGATCTTTTGAATGTGTATCCTTTTATGTAGTAAGGTGCATCATTTAGAGTCCTTTAGCTTACATATGCACATAGAGTCATATGGGCGCTAAAGTGGGGGCTAAATTTTTTGTAGAAAATTGGACCCTCTTGAGAAAAGAGATAATTTCATGCATAATTAGACCCACTTTTGAGTCCCTTCACATAATTTCTGCTTCAAAACAACATTTATAGGCCCCTTAGACCTATTAATTTTGATCTAGAGGCCTCTTTCACATGTGAAATCATATAAAACCCAACAAACAACATTTAATAAAATCATACCCCGAAAACTCACCTTCAAATAGCAGTAGTGGGACCCATAATTCCCCACCTTGGGAAAATGAGTTCACTCTAGTGGGACCCATTCGCCAAGGGTGGCGAATGAGTCCCCTTTGAGGGAAAATTCAAAATCAAGCAATAATTTAATCAATTTAACTTTTATTTCCAATGAATATTGGCCTCTTAGGTCTAATTAATGGGAAAATAAGTTGTTATTGCTTATAAATACACATTTTAAGACATTTTATACAATATTTTTCATCTCATTATCATTCTTCAAGAGCAATTTCAAAATAAAATCATTCTACAACAAGTTTAATTATCAAAAGTTGAAGTTTTAGGACAACAAACTAGGGTTTTTGCAAGTCTTGAAGCTCACTTATCTTGTCAAGATCCAACATTGCAAAGGGTTGATTATGGATGCCTATTGTGAATCATGAATAAATCTAGGGTGAAAAGGTGCAACTAGTCACCAAATCATGCCTAAGGACTTGGTTTCCTATTGATTCCATCTTCCATTTTCACTCTATCTTCAGATTAAGGTTTGCATTGTGTTTATTTAGCATTTTCATGTCATTTTATATCCATGTTTCATGTTTTTTAAGGTTTCTAAGGTAGGTATCTTGGATTATTTCAATAAATCTTGCATGTCTTGTTCTAGAGCAATAGAACATGACCCTTCTTATATTTCAACTTTTCCTAGTCTTTAACACATCTAAGGCTAGGTTTTATGCATATTTTTCTCTATCCAAGGTGTAATTACCTACCTAGGGGTTTCAACAAGGAAAAATTCCCATTAGATCAACTCTTTTAAGCTACTTTGCAAGAATTTTCAGAGATCTGGAATCATGTTTTCATCAGAATTTGTTGTGTAGGTGTCAAGGTACAGATCTGAGTTTTGAGATTGCATAAATTAGAAAGTGGACTGATTCACCATGCATGGAAAATGAGTCCCATCTAAAGGTGTAGATTTGAGTTAGATGTTGTTTTAGATCCCCGGCTATCAGAAAACAAGTTCTGTGTAGAAAAGTCTCGATTTGGCATTGATTCACCCAAGGTGGTGAATGAGTCCCAGTCCACCCAACTTAAGATTTCATCAATTTTCCAATTTTTTCTTCAGTCCTCTACAACTTCCTAGGTGCACACATTCTGAGAAACAACTTTCTGTTTAGTTAAAAACTACATTTTTGTTCATTATTTCAACCTTTTCGCAAACAACTTTGTGTTTTCAAAAAAGACATAAATCTTAGTTTTGCATTCATTTTCAATCATTTATATTAATCAATTTCATTTATTTAAGATCATTTACATCATAAAACATTGCATACATCCTAATTTGAGTGATACATTAGCATTTTTGGCCCTATCTCTCTCCTTTTCGATGAAAAACCCTAGAAGTGCAAGAGAAAGTCTTAGGGTGCAAAAAATCTATGTTTCATGCACCATTTTACAATCTTTCAAGACACTTTACTTATCATATTTTACTTGAAAAAAACCAATAATATATTCACACAACATTGTACCATCAAATCCTTTAACCTTTACAGTCAAAACACCCTTTTTACACATTGGATCATATTGCTCATAACATCAAATTTTCAAGTTTCCTTTCCAATCCCTTTTTCAAACATCTAGATACATTTCAAAAAATCAAATAGGAAGTCTCCACATATAATAAAACACTTACATCTCTGTATTCATGCAATCACACCATTTTTGCAACCACAAACCCAAACCCTTGTAGCACTGCCTTATAACAAAAGCGGGTATATAAAAAAATCCTTCTTGAAACTTCTTGAACCAAACATGTCATTAGAAACCTATTTTAGTCCATATTAACATATCACAAGCTTAAATATTGCTACTTTGAAAAGAATGCTTGAAATATGACCGTACCAATGGAAAAAGCTTCAAATTAGGCCAAATTTCCAAATCAAGTACTCTTAAACAATATTCAAATCAACAAATAACTTCAAACAGTCTTTTAATAGGTCTCAAAACCAAAGATTCATCAAATTTTGGACACTAAAAGACTCAATAAACTATTAAACCAAAAAATCCTAGTTATAGGCTTTTCAACACAAAATGAATGAGGGTTTATTGGAAATGCATATTGCAAACCTCAAAATCACCTGCCACCTCCTCCAATTTTTTTTTAATGTTTTCCCAAGCTTATTTTACCAACACCAAGCCTATATACATGCTAGATCTCAATTATCATACTTGTAACTGTCAACTTCAAGGGAAAATCACATAAATTATGTTAAGAGAATCATCAAACCATATAATCTTGAATCCCTTGTTCTTGTGCACACACTAATCACTTACAAAATACTAAAAAATCCCTAAACATTCCATACCACCAATATTATAAACCTACATTGTTGGGATAGTGAAATTCAATGCTTATAAGACCCTCAAACCCTTGACTTGGTTTTTAGGCAGATCACAAAATTTGGCTTCTAAAACTGATGGGAATTCTTCAAAACACCTCTTGATGATTGTTAAGACCCTACACAAAGTAAAAAAACAAATATATAGCCCATACAAGGTTTGTATTCAAGAATAAATCACAATAAAAACATGAACAAGGAACTTTATTTATTAATTTATGACTCGAGAATACAAAACTCTGATGAGTTGCTCATCTTCTACAAGCTTTATAAATGTTTCCTTAACCATAACTGACTTTACAACTACCTACATTGACCTATCTCTTCATTTTTCCCTCAAAGTCTCTTAATATTCTTTTTTTTTGCATTTTACAAAATTGGCAACTTTTTGCATCTTTTACATTATTGACAACTTTTAGCATTTTTTTGAATTTTTTCTTTTTTTCATCCTTTTCTGGGCACCTAATGACCTATTTATGACAACAAATTGATTGTGTATGACCCTTCATGACCTTATTGCATAGATTTACATTCTTTCACATTTGAAAGTTCAATTTTTTTATAAATTTTCCAATTAGAGGCATCTTGTGAGCAAGGTGCTCCTGCACCATACAACCAACCAACAAAATTTTCCAACTCCCTTGGAAACATGTGACCTATCAACCTTGAATCTTCATTTCTCCTTCAATATTGTCTTGGAATGCTTCTAAATCTTTCTCTGGCTTGGTTCCAATATTTTTCTTCATTACTTCACTTTGTCTTCTCTTGCCTTTTACCTTTCTCTTCCTCTGCTCATCAGGTTCACAATAATCTTCTCTTTCAAAAGGACACAGGACTGCCCTTTTACCACTCATAACTCTCCACTTACTCTTTTCTCTCAACAAAGGGCACATGACTATCCTTCCACTTTGCTTTTCCAAGCAATATTCCTCTGTTTCACAATTCATCCTTGACCTTCTCTGACCAACCTATCTTCATATTTTCATCCAGTGCCATTAGTGGATTACTCTTCAGGCTACAAACTCAAGTACTTCTTTAGTTAGGTATCCATTTTTTTCTTACTGCCTCACAACACAACTCAAAAACTCAACAAACAATCAAGTTCCTCCTTGCTTCTAATTTCTCTCAACTTTCTCGTACCTTTTCTTGGCAGCAACCATGTCATCTTCACAACCTGCACAAACTCACACAAACTCACAACTTCTCTCTACAGCTTAGATGGATCAAGCACCTACGACCAAACTCAACAACTCAAACCAACTATCAACAAACCAACTATCAAAATAAACCAACTTTGATACTAATTGATGCAAGAGTATCATTCAACAACATCAATTCAATAGGGGTTCATCGGACCTAGACAAAAATTCATGAGAAGATCTTCAAACCAATCACCAAACTCACTTGTTTCTTGAACAAAATCCACCAAAATCTTTGAAATTACAAGGCTACTCATGAGCCAAACCAACACATCAACATCCCAGACCTTTATTTGATTCAAATACATCTTAGACATCATCATCAAAATATAAACAAATCAGAACCTTGATCAGAAACTTCTAGAAATATCTATTGTTCAACATACAACAAATTTACTCTTCAATTTAGCTTTTTTCCTCAAGGAAAAATAACCACAAAATAACTATTCAGGCTACACACCATTTTTCAATCTCCCAAGAAACTGTGCTTATCATATTTTACTTGAAACAAGCCAAGAATTTATTCACACAACACTGTACCACCAGATCCTTTAACCTTTGCAATTAAAACACCCTTCTTACACATTGGATCATATTGCTCATAACATCAAATTTGTAGGTTTCCTTTTCAATCCATTTTTCAAACATCTATACACCTTTGGCAACATCAAATAGGTAGTTTCCGCATAGAATAAAACACTTACATCTCTATATTCATGGAATCACACCATTTTTGCAATCACAGACCCAAACCCTTGTACAACTGCCTTATAGCAAAAGAGGGTATATAAAACAATCCTTATTGAAACTTCTTGAACAAAACATGTCATTAGGAACCTATTTCAGTCCATATTAACATATCACAAGCTTAAATATTGTTTCTTTGAAAAGAATGCCTGAAATATGACTGTACTGCTGGAAAAAGCTTCAAATTAGGCCAAATTTCCAAATGAAGTAGTCTTAAACAATCTTCAAATCAACAAATAACTTCAAACAGTCTTTTAACAAGTCTCAAAACCAAAGAATACTCAACTTTTTGGAATTGAAAGACTGAATAAACCACAAAACCCTTAGTTATAGCCTTTTCAACACAAAATGAATGGGGGTTTATTGGAAATGCATATTGCAAACCTCAAAATCACCTGCCACCTCTTCCAACATGTTGTTTATGTTTTCCCAAGCTTATTTTACCAACACCAAGCCTATATACATACTAGATCTCCATTATCATACTTGTAACCATCAACTTCAAGGGAAAATCACATAAATTCTATTAAGAGCAGAATCAAACTATATAATCTTGACTCCCCTATTCTTTTGCACACATAAATCACTTACAACATACTAAAAACTCCCTAAACATTCCATCCCATAAATATTCTAAACCTGCATTGGTTGGATGGTGAAATTCAATGTTTATAACACCTTCAAATCCTTGACTAACTCTTTTTTTTCCCTGAAATTTAAGTACCATTGCATTGAAATTTCAAATTTTCACCAAATAGATTTTTTATTTTTTTAAACAAACCTAGTAGTTTAGAAACTACATTCAATTTGCTATAGATTCTATTCTTACATATTTTTGAAATAATATAGATAACTTATTCAATTTTTTACGTCAATTTGCCTAACTCTGATTTTTCTGAATTTTTTGCCACTTAAGGGCCTATTTTTTCCATGATGATCCTACACATACCTAATTGTAAATATCATTAATGTTTTGTTATAATTGAGAAAATATGTTCTTTATATTTCCAAGTACAATCTAATATGAATGCATGTATGGTTTCTATATGGTTTATTCTGGTCATATTGTTAATCCTTAATAAATGTTTAAATGAAGATATGTGAATGATTGGGTTATGTTAGTAGAATTGATAATTACTTTTATAAAATTTGTTATGGGATAGATTATGTAATGTCACCTCGTGTACCCCAATGGACTTAGGTGTTTAACTTGTAAACATTAGCTATGTTAGTTTCATTAGTAAACTTAATGTTTATTCTTTATGTTTTCAAAAAAAAAAACTGTTGCATTTTTAGTTGTCCTTTGGGGTTTGCATGACAAGGTGTTACACAATGCAATTTTATTGTGCTTTTAGGTAACATATCTTCATATGAAATACTATCAAAAATGGATTCCTCATCCATCTCTATAAGATTTTCCATATCAAGGAAAATATTTCTATGACCACCTTCAGTTTGTCCTGGTACCTATACTCCTTGGTCATCATCAATTTCCATGGGTTCTTCTTCAAAAGATTCAATTTCATCCACATTTCTACCATCTCTTTTTTGATCATACAACCTTGTTCTTGTCTTTTTATTCCCCATCACAAATTGCTCAAGTTTGAATTCGCCTGCATACACAAAAATAACGTGCATTCAAACTTTTTGATATTTGTATTGGATAAAGTGTCCCCTAATATCATGGAGGTATGACTATTTTTTACAATTAAAACAACATGTAAACCCATCATTATGTATGTGGAAACTATTGTCTGGAATCTTCTCCTCTATGAGAAATCCTGATTTGATAAAAGTGGATGATCCTAGTTGATAGGATATTATGGCCTTATCATTTGTCGTGCTTGGCTCTTCTTGATCATTTGGGATATAAATTTGATCCATGGTAGCTTTTGTATGTTCCTTAACTAGAAGTATTGTTGTGGGTTACATTTTACCACCTTTATAAGATGTTTACTAAATCTATTATCATTAAGAGCTTCATTTATAGTGGATTGGGTTATTTCTTCATCCTTAATTTCACTTGTTTCACTAGTTACAACACTAATGTGATCTTCCCCATCAAAGTCTTTTCCCCAAGGGTTCCCTTCTTCTTCAAACATTTTTTCTCTTGTTCTAGGGGTCATATGTGATTGTTCTGATCTTCAATCTAAGGTAAGATTATGTATGAGACCTAAGACTAGGAAGCAATAAAATGATATGATTCTAAGATGGGATATGAAAATGGTATGGTACAATATGACAAGCTAAGAATGCAAGAGCTCAAAGGAAACTCTAGGTGCAAAGTTGGTTACGATGTAAAGGCTTTACTTGTGTTATGATGGATACACACAATGACCAATGATCAAGAGATGGTATGTAGGAGATGATGGACTCCAAAAGGATTTCCCTACTTAGGGATAATGGTATATTCCCTAACTTAAGGATGATGAACCTCAAGTGATGCGAGCAATAGATAGCCAATGGTTTGATTTCAAGACCTAGGAAGAGTAGTCTAAGTGCAATCTAAAGGTTTGTTTGAGCAATAGTGGATATGCAAGGGTGGAGGATATGCAAAGACTAGGTGGAATGAAAGGATTGATAGCCCCAAGAAATCTAAGTGATAGGTTCATTTTTGATGTTTTTGTTGTTTGACATTTTGGGGTTTTACAAGGTTTAAGCTGTTGCAAATTACTAGGTGTGATGCTTGTTTTAGGTCTTTTTTTGAACACACGTGCAAGACATAGTAGACAAAAATTTTGATTTTAACAATAAAAGCACAAATCCTAAGGTTGGAAAGGACTATATTCATTGGATTCCATGTGGGTTTCCCCAACCACACTTATTCTTAGCGGGTGACATAGAAGCTTGGCCACATTGGCTCCCCTCCACGAAACTTACTTCTCAGGTCAACCAAGCTTCGAGCTCTCATGAATCTCCCATGACAGACTCTTCACCTCTACTAAGAACTGTGAGAATGTGGATGCCTTGGCAATGACCGTTGTTGCACCATCAAATAGAAAAGGATTTTGGAAACTATAAACAAGAGGTGTCTTGTAAGGGAATCCATTTGAGTGGTTATACATACAGAAATATTAGCTTCGATAAGGAGGATTCCTAGCCTACAGAGGTTATTCTCTATAGGATTTATGGGGATTCACTTGTCGGAAAAACACATCCGTACTCGTGTTACTTGAACTTTCCTCAAGCACCCATTTTATATACTAGCTGGAAGTAGCTTGGCTTTAGCCTCTTACTGGTTGCATCATTCCCTTGGGGTGAGTACTTTTCCCCACCAAGGCAAACACCTCTAAAGGATTAAACACAGATGATGGGTTTAGTTTCTGATCACTAATTTTGCACAGGGTGAGAGCATACTCCCTACCATCTCAAGCATAACAAATAGTGTTCATTCATCCCCTAGTTAAATCTATATGGCAAAAGACAATTGTACATTTTAATGCACCAATTGAAATGTGTTCTAAGCTAAAAGACAATCAGTTTCAAAAATAAAGTCTTTGGCCAAATGTCCTGCAAAACCACAAATTAGTAGTTTTTCAATATTAGTCTTCGACATTCGACAATTACACCACTTGTTCATCCAAGCATTAGCTACAAGAATTCATAGTAAAGCACAATGAAAATATAAGCATGAACATAAAATAATCTAGCAACAAACATATAAACATCAAAACAAAAAATATATTAAAAAAATTTACCAAATCTTATGTATTAGATGCTTGATTTTCCTATTCAACCCTATGAAAAATGCAAATAATTAAAAAAGTATCTTGTTGTTCAGTATTAAATAGTTATTTAAGAGCAAAAAGTAAATCATAATATAAATAGTTCATTAAAAAGAGGATAAAAAATGGAAAATGCCAAAAAATAGACTAGTAAAAGCTGACTTAAATAGTTATTTCAATAAAAACTAGATGAAAAACAAGAAAAATCATAAAAACATATTCAATAAATCAAAAGATTGGCCATTTTAACAATCGATGAAAATGGAAAGAAATTTGATCAAAATGGAAACAATCAAAAAATCAAATTCGAATAAACCATAGTTTCGCCTGAATATTATCCGACCAACCATTATTTGGTCGGATATTGTTCGGTAGGACAACATTCAACCGATTGGGATTCAGCCGAATCTAGTTCAGCTGAATATATCCACATGGCAAGTGACATGGCAGAAAACTCACCATTTTATCAAATTTCTAGAAATTTTCAACTTCTACTGAATATTTCTTCAATCATTTTTTCTTTTTGAAAAAAAATAAAAGTACCCTTTTGTAGAGCTCACAATGCTGAATCCAAATATATATATATATATATTGATTAATTTTAATATATAAATATTTGAAATATTGCAAGTAGATTGTTCAAAGTCAAAAAGAGGCTCAGTTGAAATTAAATAAAAAATAGTAAATCATCATAAAAAAAATTACAAAATATATGATGCCCTAAAGGAGAGAATCCTCTTCAAAATGGTATATTTTGTTTTTTGAAAATGAAAAAAAAAAAACAATAGTTGACGTCAATTGAAAACTACCAAATTCGGGTAATTTTGACTTTAAAATGTTATTATGAAAAAAATATACAACAAAATTTCTTTTTTTTTCCATGCCTTATTGAAGTCGGTTGTATGTTTCTCGACGTCAATTGAACGTCACTTTTTCTTGAAATTTTCAGCATAACAAAATCTGCTTTTAAATTGATAAAAATATATAATTTTTTATTTTATTTTAAATTTAAAAAATTACAGGAATAAACTTCAACAAAAGTTCTACATTTTATTAGTTTACATCATTTTGAAATTCAAAACATAAATACCACTTTTATATGGTTGAAGTTGAGAACTTTTTCTGATGTTGGCCGATTCCTTTATAAAGTGTGACACAGGTCTGTACTTTTACCCATGTAGCTTTCCCTTCTTAAACACAATCAACATTGTATGTAGGTACAAAACTTTCCCACTCTCAATAGACAAATTTGGTTACCTAATTATAAAAATTATTGACTATTTTTAGCTTCACATTGTATATATTAATTTTACCCATATACTTACTCATTTTTTATCATTCCTTTTTTATTTTCCTTTCTTGTGCACTAGCATACCCTTCTATTTCATTCGCATGAACTAGGTTTAAGCATGTAAGAGGATTCAAAAACCAAGATACCTTTTTCCCTTGAAGTTACAACATCAAAGATAACACAACAATATCAAATATTATATATGAAAACACAGAAGTTTTCCCAAGTTTTTTATTGTGTAATGTATGATGAAACTCCATGAAATCTCCCATGGTTGTTTCATTCTTTTTTTTCTTGAGGGTTTGGCTAGAGTCCATGGGCTTTATGATGCCAATATGGTAGGGAGGAAAACAAGCATGGCTTTTGTGGTTTTACTTTTAATGCCATATATTTATTGTTACATAGATTTATGTGTACACAAATCCTTGTGTAAATTTAGCTTCAACAAACATACTCTTTAATAACATGTTTTCCATGTCAGAGCAATTCATAGGGAAGCAAAAATATGTTTCTCATGTCATACTTTATAATAACATGTTTCTCATGATGCCTCAAAACAAGGCGTACCTTCTAATTCAATTATTCTAACAATGCAAAATATGTGTGTCATTCTATTGCATTCGTCTTCTAACCCATAAATCACAAAGACAAAAAATTGTTTTATTTCCAAAATTATTGAGTAGATACTACTTATAACATGTTTCTTTTTTGAAAAATTCATTTGTGATGAGCATTATAACTAATATTCAAATAAACAATGACTTTTTAAAGAATATTTTTTTATTCAATAATGTCTCATACATTGCGTTATCTAAAGATAAATAATAATCAATCAATTCACTCATTAACCTAGACAAAAATATCAAAGATCAATTTCTTCTTTTATCCAAATGGTTGTTAGTCTTGCAATGCATTTCCTTATCTTAAGATAATTAAATAATAATTAATTTATTGATTGATTAACCTAGACAAAAATATCAAATATAGATGTACATCTAAGCGTAACAACTATTAGACTAAAATGCATATAAAATTATATCATGTCTTAAATTTTGGAGAGAAATTATTCTTATTAACAAAACTAATTATTTGAAAATTTAAATTGTATTCAAAATCATTCTCCTAATATTATTAATTAAAATCATTTAAAAAGAACTATTGTAATTAAAATTATTGATGATTAATTGCTTGCAATTGCAATTAATGCATACATTGCAAATAATGAAGATGACCTACAGTTTTATTTTACATTTCCATAATCAATTTCCAACTAAAAATAATTGATGTCAAAATGCAAAAATAAATTTCATGTTTTATGCAAATGTTATACAATAAAGAAATGGACTGTAACATGGGGTTTAAAATGTTATAGAATGCTCCAATTAAATGTAGAGATATAAAATAATTTCTTCACCAAATTTAAGTGCTTTACAACATCTTCAAGTAATGTAAGACAAATTCATATTTTTTAATGCACACATAGCTTTGCTTTAATTGATCTATCCATCCAATTATTCATATAAATATATAAATTGATTTTCAAACATCTTTGTTCATTACAATGTACTTGACAAATCTTATCCTTGTTCACCTTCTACTATAAACTAAGCTCGCATCATTCCATATTCAATTATTAACATGCTTTCCCTTTTTTGACTCATTCAAAAAATTGCAAATAATTCTCCATATGTATAATTTACATTGCATTAGAAAAACAAGTTTCTTCCTCCATCCCCACTAAATACCCATTCACGGAGGATCCCTGTCGGCTGATCATTTCATGCCTGTGCATGCAACTACTAGTTATTATATACTTAAGTATTTATATTTTTTAAGAATATAAATTGATTATATGTTAAGATGTAAGGTATTTAATTAGAAAATAAGACTAATTTGAATGGATTTTATAGTAAAGAGATTATTTAACTATAAATGTAATATAAGGAATAGAATTACTCATTGTTCTTTTATTATTTTAATAATTTAAATATTAAATTAATATTTTATTTTTAAAAACTAAATCAATTAAAATGACTTAATCTTAAACTAATCACATGATTTAAAGTACATAGACTTGACTTAAGTTGACTTTACTAAGTCCCATATATATAAATATAATATCTATCCACTTGTGAAATAAAAGAGAAATGGATAGTTGAGCTACTATAATTTATTAAAAAACCATATAACTTTTGAAATGGATTGTTGAACTATTATAATTTATTAAAAAACTATATAAGATAGTCAAATAAAATAATTGTTAGGGTTGGTTGTATTTATCATGGAGTCAAATGATGGATAAGATTGGATTGACAAAAGTTGCTTGCATTTTTGTCATCTACTTCCAATTCAACTCAAAAGACCTCAGTCTGTATGAATAGTTGCCCTCAATATTTAAGTCATTTACGTGCAGACACTTCAATTTTTCAATCTAAAAGCAATGGGCTTGACTGCAAGAAGCTTTGAGAGCCACTACAAACATCAATGAAATTAATGCCCTGACTTTAATCACAAAATGAAACAAATAAAGACCAAAAATTTGGTCATTCAATCCTTGATGTGTGATTATAAATACCCATCTATAATTTGGGTGTGCAATATTTTGTCTGTTTTAATGGACAGACAATTCAATCCTAATCTGGACAGACAATTGACAGCCATAAAATTGTCACAATACAGATGATGGAGAAATGGGCGCAATACATAGCAAGGTAGGAATAGAAAGAGGGGCCTTCGACATTTTTTACTAAAATTCCCATCCTTAACCCAAAGATAAGCAACATCATTCCTTCAAACCCTAATTATACATCATAAAAACATTTTTTGCTATTTATATAGAAATTCAGAAATTATAAAAAATTATTGTTGATCTCAACAAGATTATACCATTAGCATTCAAGTGTAGTGGGGTTAGTTTTATCTCTTTGATTCTCAGCGCTTCCCCAAGGGAGATTGAAGGCTTGTGGAAATATGAGAACACATTTATGAGGAAGCATGTCATAAATTTTTAACCAACCTAGTATAATTTGTATATTTGTTTTCTCAGAATATAGCTAAGGATACATGGTGTACAAAAATATGAGGGACCAAAAATTGGCCACAACCACTTTTTGCTCCATCCAATACCTAATGCAAGTGTTTTATAATTTTCTTTCATTATTTTGAACATAAAACAAAATATACAATTTAGTGTTGAGTTCATTTGAACTCAACCTCTCACCTTTTCAACAACAAATAGCAAGAAAGAGAAAGTGCATATAAATTATGGAGCTGACCAAATCATTGCCCAAATGCAACTAGAACATCCACAAGGTCAAGGAAATAGGGTTTGCTAGTTTTTTAGTGTAAAAATTGAATTAAAAAGCAATTTCAGAATCATTTTGATTCAACTTCATTTAATTTTAAGAATCCATCCTTCACCAATTCATGAAAACCCTAATTCACTATTTCATGAAAGCCTTCGTGAAGAAAAAACTCAAAAATGTCTTCAAACAATTCCTTGACATCCTTTTGGGACACAAGAAAACCTCCTAGGAAAACATGAAAATGTTTAGGTGAAAAATATGGTAGACCCAAATGCATGAGCAAGAGCATGAACCACTAATTTTTCTAAGACCCTAAACACTCCAATTATGTGTAAAATAAAATGCAAATATCAATCATAAATGCTACCTAACTTTAATAGCAACTATGGGGGACGTTTTAAGAGCCTAAAAAGTTGTGTACCTGGTCAAGAAATTGTTTTTGAGCTATAGAGTCTACTCATTCACCTTTAGTGGCAAATGTGTCCTTTTAGGGTTTCAAAAAACTGATTTTAGGGTCTTGTTCCTTCATGGATGCACTCTCAAATTCCATGTTATCAACTTCTGGAAGTCAATAGGAAATTATATAGCTTTGATTCCTTGATTTTTCACTTTGAATGACAACTTTTGTAACTTTTCACCTTTGACATTTTTTTTCCAAATATTTCTCAACTTGATCTTCAACATATAGATCTACAATCACACACTCAAGGGTAGAAAAACTTTTTGTTTGTTAGTGAATGGGGGTTTTCCTCAATCAAACCCCTTGTAGGTAATTAAACCAAATGATGAAATAAAGGAATTGAAGCATGAAACATGAAATATGTAAATGATGTCACCTTGGATGATGTCTTGTGAAACAAATCTAAAAACTAACATGTACTGACCATGAATAATGTAGATCTTGGATGTGAAATGATGCTTGTAAATAGATCCTTAATGCAACATTAACTTTCTTAGCTCAACCACATGAATGGATGCATTAAACCGTTGTCATGATGATATGATCTTGAATTGTTGCAATAAACTCTTGAAATCTACCTTGAAATGCCTTATGAATGCTCTTGTAATGCTCTAATGCTTGATCACTTGAATGCTTGAAAGCTTAGAATAAATTTCTAGGAGAAACAATGTGAATTAACCCCATATTTATAATAAATTAGGATAGTAACCTCAAAATTCAAATAACTAAGGTCGACACCATATCTGGAAAGAAAAATTACTAAATTCCCACCATAATGAAATTCAAAAAGGGGGTCTCGTTAAGGGAGGACCCATTTTCCACCTAAGGTGAATGGTTCTTGGTTTAGTTTATAGGACCTAACCCCAAGGGATTGAAAGAGGGATAAAAACTCATTCCAGATCAACTGAAAAAGGGGGCTCCTATTAAGGGAGGACCACCACCTAGGGAAAAAGGGTCCTAGCACCATTTTCTAGGACTTATCCTTATCCAATGAAATATTTTGTTAACAAAATTATGAGTGTCAAGATAGATATTTGAGAGGTGTCGAAATTCAGGCTTAAATTTGAATTAAAAGTGAGTTAATTGCTCCAATTACCCACAATTAATTAATTACCACCTAGATAAGTTTGAAAATTCCTTAAAACACTTTACAACACTTAAACAAGGTACAAATTTAAATGCATTTTATTTAGAAAGGGGCCCATAATGCTTAATTAATCAAATACATCCTAGAAAAGTGTGAAAGTGTGTTACAACACTTTACAACACCTTTGCAAAAGATCAATTAAGGCATGTTTTAATCAAATAAAGGTCCTCGAATAGTGTGAATGTGTACAAACACATTACAAGACCACTCCAAGACATCATTAGTTCAATTTTAATGTCAATTATCAAACCAAGAAAGGAAAAAGGCTTACTTTTTCTGTTACTACATTTTTCCCCCACTTTAGTGAGAGGATGACCCCATGTAAAAATCACACTAAAGTAGACATCTAAGACACTTAATAATGTAGAAATAACCAAGACACTCCATGATGACACTCCATCCAATCTGCACTCTAGTACCTAGTACCTTAGTAGTCGTGAGTAGTACCTGGCATGTTATTGGATGAGCATCTCCATGTTATGACATTGGCTTTATGCATTGTATTATGTGTTTTCTCTGTGATGGATGTGAGTGTTGGCCATATATTACCCTTGCCTTGTTAATTTTTTTTGGGCCTTGTGATTACCTCTGAGCACGGTGGGGTGGTCTCTTATGAGTCCACACAATTGGGAGGCATTGCCACCACCATTGGGGACCGATGTACATGTTATTATAGCACCAGTTGGAGATGTTCTCTCTTGTACTCATTTTATCAGTTGATGTATCTTATTCTATGGCTATGCCATTGTACTCATGTGTATTCCATTATGTATATTGTACTCTCTTGAGAGAGAAGATGTAATCATAGAATTTAATGAGAAGAATATTTTTTTTCTATATTTGGCTTATGGTTTTCTGGTGTTGGTATCAGACTCACTTGTACTATGATGATCATTATGGCTTTATGTTTAAAAGTGGAAATGGTATTAGGAACATTTGAATTGGTGTTCAAAATGAAAGTAGTTTTAGCAATGTTTCACTGGAGGGTGAATTAGTTCTCTCCTTTGGGTTGTACATTGGGACATACTTGGCCATGAATGTTGTCGATATGTCAAATTGGAAACTTTTTTATATGTATGTTATCACTTCTTGTTCAAAGAAAATTATCTTGCAACTGGCTCTCACCCTTCGGGGTTACGTGGCAGGATGTTGCAAACTCTTAGTGTACTTAATGTATTATCTTCTAATTTAGGTATTTCCCATCCTAGTTTTAGATAAATTTTTCTATATGCTTTATCTTCTCATGGACATAGATCTTATGTTTTGGTTGTTAGGTTTGGAGGGTTCATTTGAAGGGTATTTAGCATGTTTATCACCATGTGCATATGATTTATTTTATGATGTTATTTATGAGGATAATAGGAGATGTTTTCTGAGCTTATTCTTAGATTTAGGAATGGACATTTTGAGTCTAATATTCCTTGGTTAAGAGAATATGCAAGTCATTGGCTTTTGGTACCCTAATTCATTTGAGTTAAAATGATCTACAGAGGCTCCTACTAGGAATTGAATAGATGGCTATGAAATATCTGTTGACAAACTAGATTTCTACTTCATCCTACTTTTAGATTTACTAGCATCTTGTGTTGCCATATGTGACAGATTTTAGGAACTCAAAAATGCTTGACTCCCTCCCTAGGGTTTTTCACCTAGAAAGAGAGAGCTTAGGGCTCCTAAAATTCTTATGCACATTCAAATAAGGTTAGGTGTAATATGTTCAAAGGAGTCTTGTTTAGTTTATGCAAGGTCAGTCACTTAGGGAACATTATTTCTAATGTCTCCAAAAGAGGACGAATCAAAGAATAGTATATTTGTAACTTAGGGGATGCAGTGCGTTGCATCAAACCACAAAGATGAATGCAATATGCTGAGATAGATCACACTTATGAAGGACATCACACCCAATGTCTTCCATAAAGTGATAAATGCATTGCGTAAATGACAAGGCTTCGCTAAGAATGAAAATGAAATAATGGTAATGTATGCCCCCACTTTAAAGGAATTGCTACACATAATTCTGTGAGCAATTACTTGAAAGTAGAGAAGAAAGGAAAAGTAAGAAAGACAAACAAGACATGAGAGCCAACTTGGAAAGCTCTATGCCAAGTCATATGTTTCAAAGTTAAGTTTCGTCATGTCAAGAAGGAAGGAAAAGAAAAGAAAGAGGGGAGTTTCCCCCCGAGAAAAGAAAGCACACCAAACACATAAGGGATCTACGGTTTTGGGGTCAGTATGTTCGTTGTTGAAATGCATGTTTGTGAAAGAGCTTAGAACTATCATCATTCCCCAAAGCACATAGAACTGGAAGAATGACACAAAGAGAGCGAAAGAAAAGGAAAAAAAAGTTTGTTTTGAGTCAACATGGAAGAGACATTGCGATCTCAATGCTTTACATCATCCCCAAAAGGGAAACACAAGAAAAAAGACAAAAAAGAAAAGTGAAAAAGCTTTTGGGTCAACATGAAGGAGACATTTCAGCCTCAATTTCTTGCGTCATCCCCAAAAGGAAAAACACAAGAAAAGACAAAGGAAAAGAAAGGAGGTTTTTGGTTCAACATGGAGGAGACATAGGGTGTCTCTACGCTTTGTGTCATCCCCAAAAGGAAAACAAAAAACCGAAATAAGAAAGACAAGGACCGTTTGGGTCAACATGGAAGAGACTTAGGGTGTCTCTACACTTTGTGTCATCCCCAAATGAAAACACAAAACAAAAATGAAAAAGACAATCATGAAAAATAGAAGAATAGATATACACATAGAAGAATCAATAAATTTATGCAAACACAAAAAGATACACATTATATTGTTTTTTACAGTTATATGTAAAGTCTTATTTCTTGGAACAAATCAATTTTTGTATGTGCTTTTATAAAACACTCTTTTATAACTAAGCTCTAAGCTTCCATATGTAAGCTATATGTTCTCCTTTATTTCCATAATTTTTGTATACTAGCTAATTACAGTTCACTACTATTCTAACCAACTTCTATCAAATAGGTAATGATTACCCTTATTTACGTAATAAAACAACCATTACTTAGTTGAATAGTATATAATTGCATGTGGTTTCATAGCACTCACCTCGAGTTCAACACAACCACCACTATGAATATCATGTGCATGCTCGTCGAGTTCATCATCATAATCTACACTATCAACGTTATTGTGGGCATGAAGTTGTATAGCTTTGCAAAGAGTTCTATTGACAGGGACTTTTTATTTTTGTCCTAATTTCATATAATTTCTCTACATCATGTGGTTTAATCATCATGCAAAAAATAATATAAGTCAAGTAAAGAATGCAAAATCTATAATATTTTATCCAAAAGAACATTTTAAGCTTGATGAATGACAATAGATTGAGACAAATTAACTTACAACTTAAAGAATGCAAAAGCTATAAATTTTTGTCCAGAAAAAGAATGAAAAAGCATTGGGACAGATTAACTTACAACTTAAATAATGCAAAATCTATATTTTTTTGAGCAAAAGATCATTTTAAGCATGAAGAATGAAAAAATGTTGGGATAGATAACTGACAACTATTATATTAATTATCTTAACTTCAAGACAACTAAGATGATTGTGTTATGCATTCTTTTCCACTTCATCATGATCAATATCGATAGCTCTGTTGACATCATGAAGGCATTTTTGTTTTCCTATTGCTTTGATAAAAAAATTATGCCTGTGGTTTAACCATCGTGCAAAAAAATATAAAAAGAATTCAATAGTCAAGTAAAGAATGCAAGCTATAATTTTTTCCAAAAGAACATTTTATAGATCACTCCAACAATAAATAAATTGGGTTGGATTCTACTATGCTTAAATTTCAATAATCTATATATTAAGAGGCATTTGTACATATAGAATTGCCAAAAAAAAGAAAGAAATGAGATCAATAGAGCCTCTTACCTCATCTAAATCCATGGATAATTATTCACCAAGATTCATCATACTCCAAGATTCATTGACTATAGGTTCAAATAAAAATATATTTATTCACCAAGTTGTGATAAAAAAACTAATTCTAAAAAGGTTGCACTAAAAATTCATAGATAATTATTTATTTTAAAAAATCTAAAAAAATGCATTAAATCTACTCATATGTTCTTTACTATCTAAAGACATTTAAAAAAAAATCTTATATTTAGGCTAGTTGGAATGACAACTTTTTTTTTTTGCAAAAAATTTTACACCTAAGAAAGATCTGACACCTAAGAAAGATCTGACATCTCTTCTCCTCATCCATTTTTACACCAATTGATGTGAGTTGAGCCACCAACATATTAAAATCTTCCAGGTGGCTTGCAATTCATCCACCTTCCTCCATTCTCAAGGAATATGATTTCTTTTGATTTTTTTATTCACCAAAGATTTGTATTGATATATCTCACCAAGTTTCTTTCATAGTTTCTTTATATAGCACTTCTTATAGACAATAGCTAAAATAAAGTATGTTAGGCACAATCTGATTGGACCCTTGTCTTTATAGTCCATAACATCATATTGAGCAACCAAAGTACATCATATGTAGGCCTTGAAACATTCCCATCAACAACATCCCACAAATATCAATCAATTAATAGATTTTACATCTTCATATTTCACATCTCAAAATTGTTGTACCAGTAAAATTCTCTACCTCTTTTCTCCTTGATGTACTTTCCATCTAAAATTCTTACAACAAGATCACAAAGTATTTCATATATTAGTTCAAAACACACAACAAACCACAACTAAAACCATAGGTGATCAAGCTTTGACATCACTTGTAAGGAAGCTAAGGTATTGAAAAAATTTCCTACATTAATATTGAGGGAAGGGTTATACATTTTTTTAGATTTTTACAACAGTTACAAAAGCTAAACATAAATAAATACAAATACCATTCATACCATAGCATAATGATTTATGTGGGTAAACCATTTTGGGAAAAAAATCTCCACTCCAAAATCTTGTAAGGAAGCTAAGCTAGCGAAACAACTTTCTACACTAATCTTGAGAGGAGGATAATGCAAAACTTTACAAATCTGTACAATAGTTACAAAAACTTAACCACAAATAAATATGAATATCATGCATACTACAACACAGTGATTTACGTGGGGAAAACTCTTTCAGGAGAAAAACACCACACTCCAAAAGCCCCCTAATATATATTTAAAAAATGACAATGATTACAATATACTTGCAAAGCAAGTTTCTCATAGGAGTATCAGCAACTAGATATCTAGGGGAAATACGACTGCTATCAGATTCTCAAAATACATCAAAATATACAAGCGTAATACAATTCCCTCATAAAATAGGGTTTCCTTCTAGGGCAAGTCAAGATAATGAAATATCGAGCATTAGATTAGAGACCTAATGATGAATGGTCCAAATTTACAATAATAAAATATACATAAAATTTAGCTTCGGGGGGAATTTCCCCTGAGCTCCCATTGGGGCACACAACCCCTAGACCCCTTGCAGGGAGGGGGTGGTCCACCCTCTCACCCCCCAACCCCTCCCCCCCACGGTTACCTATCAAGAGTACCTTGTGTAATTTCAAGTTTGAGACACATTTTCCCAACAAATCCACCTAATATATTATTTAGAAATCAATAAGATTAACATATACTTACAAAAAAAAATTTCATAGGAGTATCACCAACAAGAGATCTAGAGGTGACAAACCACTACGCGGAGGCGCCTATAGCCTATCATGGACTCAAATTGGCAAAAAGAAAAGGGTATAGGAAGCTTTGGGTGGAGGGTGACTCCTTGAAAATTATTAATAATTTGAAGAATACCTCTCCTCTGTCTTGGACTATTGAAGCCTTGGTCAGGGACTCTATTGAAATTATCAACTCCTTTGATAATGTTTATATCTCCCACATTTTGAGAGAGAGAAATAAGTTAGTTCATTTCTTCGCTAACTTTGGTGTTAATGATAGCAAGGAGTGGGATTTGAATGATCCTATTCCTTTTCAGGCTATGACTATAATTAATAATGAATGCTAATCTAATGTCGATCTTTTTGTACATTATGGGGTGCATGTCCTTACTCACATGGTTGAATTTCATGAATGAGGATGTTAAAGTTATGATTTTGAAGAAAGGCTTTTACAAGGTACGAAGTTCAAATTCATTATGGCATATCTATCATGTGGTTGGCTTCGCATGGATTGTGGGTGTTTGTAGCCTTAGTTTCTAGAGTCTTTGGCTGGGTATTCTTGTTCTCGGTGGTGTTTGTTTTATTTCCCTAAGCTTTCTACTATGTGTTTGGCCTCCATTTGTTAAGTCTTCAGTGATGGGTGGGGACAAAAACTGCGCTGAGCCTAAGTCTTGTGATACTACTAAGCAGAGGAAGGAGGTGTGGGAGATTTTAGAGAAGGGTGGTTTAACTCCATATATGGAGAAACTGCATGGTAACAATCCCTAGGTCACCGATTTGGTGGTTGAAGGGTGTAATGAGAGAACCCTGAATTTGGGTGCTAGGGAAATTGTGGTTGATGAAGAATTCATAGCCCAAATTATAGGCTTGGCTATTCAGGGTATGAAGGTGTTCAGAGATAAAAAAAGAATTGCAGGTTGCGATGTTTATTTTCTTCAAAGGGAATGAGGCTGATGACTTGAAGTCGGTGAAGAGTGGTGGGTATCAGAGGAGTTCCTTGAAAGCATTGTGGCATGATATTGTTGAAGAAATTATGAGGTATGTCACCTTGGAAGGCAGGTATACGATGATTAACACTTACCATTTTCTTTTGCTTAACCATTTTTAGCATAAGAAATGGGTGTCCTTTCCCTACTATTTGCTAATGTCACTTGACTTGAGGATTAAAGATCATAGGAAAAACCCCAAAAACCCATTCCTGCATGCAGGGTTAATTCTCCTAATCTATGAACATGTCAAAGCTCATGAAGTGCATAAAACTCTTGTGTCTCTGAAGGTTAATACTGATAAACCTAGGGAGGGATATGCGATAGAGTCAGGAGGGGAAAGGGTTAACAAGAAACCTAAGAAGAGGAGGATTATTTTAAACAAAGATTCTAAGTCTGATAGGGATGATGATGTTGATTATGTCCTAGATTCGTATGCATCTTTTGAGGAGGGTCCCATTTCCCCTGTTTCGGGTAAAACTGGGAAAAGGAAGATGGATGATAAGGCGGGCTATACGACATGCAGTGATGAGGTGGCGCTAATGTCCCTTCTAAGGGGGGTAAGGAAAAAAGTGAACTTCATGGGGAAGCTTCCTCTCCTCCCCCAGCATCTAGATTTGGGCAAGAGCCTGAGGAGGGGAGACAAAAGAGAAAGGTGTTGACTATTGGCCAATTCCTGGAGAAGGATTTCCCTCTTTCCCAAGCTGGAGGTATCTATTGTGAGGCTTTGCTAAGTGCTAACATGGGGTTGCAAAAGTAGGTTGAGAAAAGAGCTATGGGTGGTGGACATGTTGTGGGGAATAGTAAAGCAGAGGGGGAAAGGATAATGAAAAGGAAGGTTGTTGTAGAGGAAATCACTTGCTCCATTCAAAAGATGAAGACTCTTGTCCCCGCTAGTAATGGTAAGGAAATTTATGCTGAAAATGTGCATGTTAGTTATTTTGATGAGGACGTCGCTATGGGGAAACGCATTGAGAAAACTTTGATAGTGAAGAATTGTTTGATGTGTTGGGCTTGGCCCGTGACAGTGCTAATGTGCTTTAAAAAAAATTTAAGTGGTTTTTCCATGAGATTAATAGGACCAATGTTAGGATAAGAGGTGTTGCTAGTAAGGCTGAGGGTCCTTCTTTCCAAAGCCAAATTGATAATTTAATGGATTCTCTTAATACTGTGGCTAATACCATGGCAGAGGAAATTGTCAATCTAAAACAAAATTTGGAAGGAAGAATGTTATCACTTGACGATAAATTTGATAAGATGTGGAATGTTGTGATGAAGGGTGGAGATGCCTCTAAGGTCTTGCTATTTCAGACTCTGCTAAGGTGATCTCCCTTGTGACAACTATGAAAGAGACAAAGGAGAATGTGTTTGTTGATGTTGTTGGGGGTAAGCTGATGGATGTGGAGTGTGCTGGTGTGAAGGGTGTTGTGAAAGGTAATTTTTTGAGTGGTGAGGTAAAAACTGGTGGGCCAGGGGTCGGAACTAGAAATAGAATGAAAGCTTAGGCCTGGGCCTCGAGTATTGAGGTTTCTTATACTGTGGATAAGGTGTAGAAGTTGGCTGCTAGTGAAATGGAAGCTATTGAGATCCTGTACAATATGTAGTGTTGCTGACTAGTTACCTTCCTTTTGGCTACTTTTTGGCTATTGGTTTGTTGTCGTCGGGTTGTTTGCTTCTTTTAATGTTGTCTCTTTGTTGATCAGCTACTTTATTTTGTAAAGGGTTTTAGGCCCCTTCAAAACCCATTTTTTTACCTCCAATCAAAACAAGAGATCTAGAGGCAACTAAAAATCTATAAGGATTTGACACACAACCTCCATCTCAAGCACCTAATATATAGGAGATACAACACATAAAATTGTCAAACAATATTTACAAAACCATAAGCTAAAACCACCCAAAAAAGTGGTGCTCAACCTATCTTCAATAAAATATTCTCTATGATGTGTCAAAACTCACACCAACAATGTGTGTAACTCCCTCTTAAAACTCTTTAATAAGTCCATCACATTTTTTAGATTTTTCAATTTGGGAGACCCAAGTTTCAAAGGCCATAACTTTTGATGTAAGAGTTTGATTGATGAACCATTCCAACTATTGAAAAGCTCATGAAGTGATACTTCAATCTATATATTTGTTTTCTAGTTATGATCACTTTTGGGATGAAAAATGACCTCTAAGTGCCTCAAGATTGACTTTGAAACTTTTAAAAATGGAAACCTCAATATCTTCAAAGTGAAAGCTAATCTTGGGTTAAAAAATTATTGACATGTTTATTTGGAAATTTCATAACTTTGGGGAAATTTTTACGTCCATCCATGCACAAATTTAAACATACTAGATAAATAGTAACCTTTTGTAGTTGCAAAGTTGAGACACCATTTTCCTAACATTTTTTTTGTTTAAATTGCCTCAATATATATATTTTTATGTATAAGATATGGTTATATGGATCTTGTATACCACTGCACCATACAATAGAGTACATAGGGTAAATAAAATTTCAAAAAATAAAATAAATATATGTTTGATGAAATGGAAGGATATTTATCATTTCATAGGCCTTTCAATCTCAATGGTGATGTCCATTTGGATCCACATCACTTTTTTGATAGGGATTTTTTGAATTGCAAGTTCATGGCTTTAATACCATGTTCTAGCAGCTAAGAGAGAAATGCAAGAACAATGATAAACTTTGACAAGTGAATAATGAACACAAAATCATGTTTATTGAATAAAATGAGAGAAAGTGTAAAATATATTTAATGAGAACCTTGCATATAAAGGAAAGGAAGATAAAGTAGGAAGGTATGATCAAATTCTTGATTACCTTTCCAAATATGTAACACATGTTATCTCACATGAGACAAGTGTGAGGACATGTGTGAAGTCCACATTATGAAAGAAAATGAGTAGATAACCATTAAGTAAACTAAAGATATTTGTGAATGGGCCAACTTGGAAAATGTTATAAACTAAATAGATGGATGATAATCCTATTTAAACTAGCATTAAGTGGGAATAAATCTAAAAATTGAAAGAATCCAAGAATCAAGAGAAAGGAAGATAAATTAATTTTAGCCAGAGGACACAAAATGATCACATTTCATGCAATAATTTGATCTTTGAGCAACAATTTCACGCAAACTCCAAACAAACCTTCAATGTTGTAAGTCTCTAATCAAATCTAAGTCCAAAAAATATTTGATCAAACCATTTCATGAATTTCCCAAATGAAAATAAGAGGGTTTTGAGAGAGTCCATTTTAATAAAAGAATGCATTCCCAAAAAATAATTTTTTTTTTCTTTATATCTCTTTTTCTTTTCTATTTTCTATTTTCTCCTTTATTTCTATTTTCCAAATTTCCTTTTTTTATTTTAATTCTCACAATTATCATTCCTATATATTAACTCAGTTTTCAATTCAATTCCTTAATTTTAGAAATAAATAAATAATTGAATCAAACTTATAATAGAGATTAATTGAAATAATTGCATATAATTTTCTAATGTAATTAACTAGAAAGTCCCTTTTTTCCTTTCTAATTTCCTAATCTCCAATGCATCGTACAATATTATCATGGAAATATTCATTTGATATCAAATTGTAATTGAATGCAATTAAGAAATATGCAATAAAAAATACAATCATGCAATCACAATTCAACCACAACACAAGAAAACTCTAATATCACCAATAATTTAGATCCAAATCAACTCAAGATCTCATAATAAATGTATGGAACTCAATTCAAGTATGATAGGGGTTAGAAATTTATTAGGCCTAATGAAAAACCTCTAAAATAACTATAATTGGGGAAATAACCCAAACCTACATATTCAAGTGGAAAAAGAATCCTATACATACACACTCAATTCACATGTCAAGAATACCTACACATATATAATAGTTAAATAAATATAAAATCATCTAACATGGTACAACATCATATAAATGATATAATCATCACATAAAAATAACTTCATGAAAATGCACATGTCCAAACAAGAAAATATAATAATAGATAAACATCTAGAATGCCAACACATAAATATCAACGTCCATCTAAGAACATTTATTTATATGTAATATATTGGAGTCACGAAAAAAGTATCCCTTCTACTTTTCTTGGCTTGTTTGGGCCCTCTTTGTGACTTGCTTAATTTTTCCTTGATTTAGTGTTGTAATGTGTTTGACACATTCGCATTAGGTATTGGGCCCTTGTGAACTAATGAATTTAAATGGTACCTTGATTTGTTGAACCCTTTGACTCCAATTTGATAACACCTATGGCCTTGTGAACTCTCAATGAAAATATCAAAAACACATATTTGACCACCATAACAAGACTCTAATTTACATGAAATGTGGAAGAAAGACACCACTAGAAGTGCTCATACCATGGTAAAACATGACACCCAAAAGCCTCTTGAACTCCTTGGAATTCCCTCCATAATGTGTAGTCACCCATTTTGACACCTTGAAATATCTTCTTTCTCTCCTTTCCAATCACCCAATGTGGGAAAGCAAATAGTCACCTATATGCAACACCAAGAGACACCTTTTCCCTCATTTCCAAGTGTTTGAATTGATGCGATGGTTAATATTGTCACAAGTAATTAATTATTATAGTTGATGGGCATTTCATCCCTTATGAATGCATTTACAAAGTCTAGATGAAATATTATTACCAACTATTTTTCACTAATACCATAGGCCCCAAGAGACACCTTGACAGGTATGTTAGAACACATTTAATAGCATTGGATTTGTAAGGTTGAAGAAATCTTAATCCCTACAACAATAGGAAACATAAACACGGCTAACTATAAGAATACTCCCTATCAATATGTCATCACCACAAATGTCTTTGGTTACTTCCTTTGCAACAAGCTTTCCTACAACCTTCTCAATGACATAGCCCTCCCCTATGATAGTAATGTGCTTAGTTCCCACTTTGCCAATAACAACCTCTTATTCATCCAAAACTCACCCACACAAATTATCCTTGAAGTGAATGATATTTTTTGTTCTATTTTAGGCTCTTAGTTGGTAATGTACAAAATTAATTTCTTCATGACCAAGTTAGATCTCCTACAACTATAGATCTTATTGGAATGAAAAGTCATTCAACATGTAGTAGTCACCACTTACCTAGGAACCCCCTTTGATTTTATGAGATATATAAAAGTGAATCCTCATTTCAATTACACCATAGTAAAATCAAAACCTCTCACACCTATTCAACTTACACTTTGTATATATTTATCTACTATTCTCCAAATAAACTTCCTTATGACTTATCAAAATAACTTTAGAACAAAACTAAACCAAATTGTGTCAAGCTAATGGCGCACACATTTTAGGTATTTTTTAGGAACTATATGTAATATCCCTTGTGAAATATTTATATCATATTTTTAAAAATCCTTTAACAATTCCTCTGATTAAATTTGTAAACAGAGAAAAATGGTGAAATCGGGTATGCTGAAAATTGTACCAATGAAGCCATAAACACTCTATATTTTTGTTGCAGCACTAAATAAGGCTTCTATAGGAATTTTGGAAACATAGCAACTTGTAGAAAGGAACTTTGGACAGTCTACAAATCTGCCCTTACAAAATGCACAATTGCCACCAATTTGGCACTCAAAAATACACTCGAAACCCCAATAGATTTGCACAAAAACTCTCAAGAATTTGAATATAAGAACATAAATGAAATATATATGATATGGGTTTGATCACAATAGAAATATAAACCATGAATATGCTGCTAACAACAGCAAAAAGTCTGATTACAAACTATGAGTCAACAACAAACTCTTGCAACAACACACCAAATGAAGCCCCTGTAGCACAATTGTAATCTGTGGATGAAATTGCCACTAGAGACCTATAAATACACCGCCTACAAGTCTCTATCTCCCTGGTTTATCAGCCTAGAAGATAACTTCTTCAATGGTTTCTCAACCTCTAAAGAAGAAAGCATAAGCCTGTAAAATGCATAAAGATCCTTCTCCATGCAAAATGACCAATATTTATAGACTCTTGATCATTTGGAAACTTCTACCAATCATTGGATTCACGTCCAAATATTGCTCTCCAATTTTAAGAACTTACAAAAGTCATAAAATGCATTATAACACCTCTAAATTTGGCCTTTCATATTATACCACTTACAAGGCATCTTTTGACAACTCAAAATGTATTTTTGAGGCACTTACATGAGGTTAAAGTGTTATTTTCCAAAACTTATGACCCACATGTGTTGGTGCCACTAATATTTAATATTTATTTATCCTTTAAATAAAAATTGCACTAGGACAATATAAGTACTAAATAATATTGTTTTCCAATGTTGTCCTAATACTTTTGACTTACTATTTTTGGATAATGGAAACTTACTATTTTTAGTAAGTACTCTTTTAGAAAAAGGGACATGACACTATACTTCAAATTTATTTATTAAGATGCTAAGATTTGAAGGTGACAAAAGTAGCGAAGGATTCTCTTTTATTAAGAATGACATTCATTAAAGTGGATCAATGTTCCAAACATGCAAGGTGCATATTCAACAAAATTCTTGTTAAGAATAGTATATACCCAAACTTGTAAGGTGCAGATTCATTCTAGAGAGTCGTCTTTTCCTTTCAAAAATCACTTTTCAAGTCAATAATTTTTTATTGAAAATAGTGTATATTCAAATTCTTAAGGCCCAGATTCATTTCAAAGAGTTGTCCTTTCTTACTTTATCTTAAAAAAATATATTTCTTTTCTATTCAATAAAGTTTTCATTGAAAATAATGTATATCCAAACTCATTAAATGAAGATTCATTTCATAGAGTTGTCCTTTCTTACCTTTTTTTTTTATTGGGAAAATGCATTATATTAATAATAGAAAAAGAAGTCATTTCTTACTTTACCTAAATAAGTGAAAAATTATTTTACTTTTCTACTTTAATTATGCGGAAGGCGTTCCCTTATTTGAGCTTTCAAAGCTCATTTTGCCTTGAACGGTGGAAAATGCAGGCCTTGGTTGACAGTGGAACCATTGTCAGCCATTGATCCAAATTTTCCCTTATTTGAACTTTCAAAGCTCATTTTGAGGAGGATAGGCCTACCTAATAAATATTTATTTAATTTTTTAAATAGATATCCAAATTGGTAAGATACAGATTCCAGATCTGTCGTTTTCTACTTTACCTACCTAATAAATATTTATATAATTTTTTAAATAGAATAAAATATCTTTTAAGACCAAAGACATTAGATTTCCACAGTCCATAATAATGAGCTAGAGATTTTTCTAGATTTGACTGTGTCTTGTTTTTTATGCAAAAAAACAAGACAGTCAAATCTTTCTAGATTTGCATAAAAAACAAGACAGTCAAATCCAGAAAAATCTCTAGCTCATCTTTTAAGACGTTTATTCTCTAAATAAATCTACACCTTAAGTTTTCTTTTTTCCCCTGACGAGCCGTATGCATTGTGGAATCTTTTATACCTCTGCATCCTTCGCTTGAGTAAGCTTGCCTTTACCTCCGCCTGAACTCTTGCCTTGAAGCCTTAGAAACATGTTCAAATCCATGACAATAATTGATCCCATTACAGGAAACCCAAAAAGTTTTTCAGTTCCAATTGTGCAGGAATTGGCATTACAGGATCCCAATACACTGCCTGAAAAATACTTGGCGCCTGAGCAGGACAGGCCATCTCTAGCTCTCTCTATGCAATGCAGAGACAAATCTATCCCTGTAATTGACATGTCAATTCTCCATGAAAACCCAAAAGAATTGGAAAAACTTACATCAGCAGCCCAAGACTGGGGTTTCTTCCAAGTAAGTCCCACTAAGCCTTCCTAGACTCTTAAATCCAGTTGAGTTTGGTTTTTAACTTTCTGATTTGTGACGTTTGTATACACACTACACAGGTAATAAATCATGGGATTCCTGGGTCTCTGATGGGCAGAATGAGAAGTGTAGCGAAGGGCTTCTTTCAACTTCCTCTGGAAGAGAAGCTCAAATATGAATTGAAAAATAATCAAGGATATGGCCAGGCATTTGTGGTATCTGAAGAACAACGCCTTGACTGGGCTGATGTCATGTACTTGTCTACCCTTCCTGTTGAATCCAGAGACTTGAACTAGTGGCCCGAAACCGCAAATTTCAGGTAAAGAACAGAGAGCATTAATATTTATTATTTATATACTCTTTTTTATAGATCATGGAGGAAGAGCTTTATGTATCAATTGTTTATGTGTAGACCTTGTACATGGTCTTATTTAGGGTCATGGAGATCCTCCACAGCCCAGAAGTAAACCCAGCCCATGTTTGTTATTAGTGAGATTTGGATTGCTGTTTAAGCTTTACCCCCTCCATGATCCATAGTCCTTAATCAGTAAACAGTCTCTGGAATGTAGCCAGTGAAGTCCACAAATAAACAGTCAGTGTGTTGTGATCCCCTACAATATTTAAAAGTAAACAGCTAGTAAATTGTTTGTTAAGTTGGGGTTCAAGAGGGTCTGACCACTAAATGAACAAACAACTCAGTGATTGTTTAAGCCATTCCTCCCAATGCACTGGGTATTTCCATAGAGACCTAGCATGTATTAGGCCTATACATAAGGACCAGTGCATTAACCAACACAACAATTATATAAACATTTCTTCCACAATCTATAGGATGTGAACTGGTCTTTCGTGCTGGTATCTAATAGCGCAGACATAGACAGAGGAGACAGCAGACGAAGTAGGGGTCTTGACCATGTTACAGGGCTAGATATTTTAGCAAATTAGTACAAAATATTAAATAACTGTATGGTTAAAAGTTGCATATTCAGAAAAACTTTACTGGTTGTTTTCCAATAGAGATGATCAGATATTAACTAATTTATTTATTTTTGATAATTTTCTTCCTAATCTGTCATTAACATCAAGACTGGTAGTGCAAGCCGTATATCAACTATAACTTTTTCTAGTGTTTAAAAATGTTCATAATATAAATTTAATTAATTGCAAGGTTTGAAGATGCCAGTTAACTGTTAAGCTATTCAATTCTTAAAAAATTCCATCTTGTGAATTTAGGAAGCCCAACCAATTTAATGGCGTAAAAATCTTGCATTTCAGGGAGATCATGCATGAATATGCTCTTGAGACACAAATACTTGCAAAAAAGCTTCTAAATGTGTTAGCAGAGGGGGCAGGGATAAACCCAGATTGTTTCATTGAAAGCTTTGGAGAATTTTGGGGGAGCGTACGGATAAATCACTACCCACCTTGCCCAAGACCAGATTTGGTTTTGGGATTAAGTGCTCACTCAGATGGAAGTGGAATTACCATATTGCTGCAGGATGATGAATGTTCATGGGAAGTTCTTCAAGTTCGTAAGGGTGAAGAGTGGATTCCTGTCCCATCAATCCCAGATGCTCTTGTCATCAACATTGGAGATCTTCTCGAGGTACTACCCACTTCAAATTTACTCTTTAGATTAATTTGCATTGAATTTTTGTTTTCAAAACTCCCATTACAGTAAAGGAGGCCAAAAAAATCACTCAGAATTTCTACATTTAAAACAACTTGTATTAGCACAATCACCCTTCTCATTTGTGTGGAAAACCTCGTGACCAGCATGTTTATACCATCCAAGATTCTTTTAGTCTCTTAAGGATTGCAGGTTTTTTTAAGGCTTTTTAAGTTCTTTACTTTTCATCAGAGAGAAAATTTCTCACCTTTGTTTCTTATAGTTCCAGTCTTTCTTAACTAGTCTTTGGCTTTCTATTAGTGATTTAGGAATTCGCATAGTATGAGTGAGATTAAGGGTAGTCTTGTATTTTATGTTTCAATTTATAAGATAAACATGTATGCTTTATACTAAATTAGGAAATGTCTTAGTATTAATTTAAAAAATATTTTAATTTTATTATTTTTTATTATGAAAATAATCATAGTAATTAATATTTGCATTTTTTGTTTTAAATATAAATATGTTTTTTTTTTTATATGATTTATATTAAACGTATTTTTCTGTATAGAGGGTCATACTTGTTAATATTAAAAACAAAGAAGTTTACATTTACTAGTTGGCTATTCTAATGAAGGAGCTGATAAAAAAACCATCTAGGGTGACAAATTGACAAAAATATTTGCTATCTTATATATATATACTCCCCATCTCAAGTGTGAAAGAACAATCCACCCCTTTACAATTGTATCTCTAGTGGTCGATTTAAATTTTTTATTTTCCCACTTTGCTTGGCGTTTATGTATCATTTTATCCTATCCCATAATTGAGAGGATAAACGAGACCTACAATTCAATAGGTACTAGGTTCAACACTTGCTAGACCCTAGCACCAAGGTGAAAACCTAACCTAGTTACAACCTCATTTAATATTGCCTATAGACCTCTCCTCCATAATGGCTCAATATAATATTTAGATAGAATCTAATACATTTCATCATTTACATTAACTCCAAGAGAACTACTATAAACATGGAATTTTTTCTATATTTACTTTGTATCAATGATAAGTTGAAAGAAATGTCCCACCTCACATGACCTTGATCACATGGAGCATAATAACAACATTTACCTTGAAAATGTTTCATGATCTAAGATCATAAATCTCACTCAAAAAGCAATTTTCCTATTTTTGGGTTGTTAGTCTCACCATGGTATCCATAGCTAAATTTCTTTACCTCATAATAAAATTAGAGCTACTTTAAATTTTAAAAACTAAGAGGGTGGTGACTTCACAATCTTCATCATTATGTTTCATATACTTTTCATATCTCTTTGCAATACTCTTCTTGACTTAGCTTGTGCAAGTGCATCCCCAGTTCTAAATCATGACAAAGGCCCATTGGTAATTCATGTGACAAAGAACAAAATATTTGATGCCTTCTATCTCCACATGTATGGAGATTTGTCCATAATACATCCTTCCTATAACTCTATTACCATTTTTGCTAGTACATATGTGCCACCGTTAGCCTCCTTATAAACATGACTTATAGTGTAGTCAAATAAACATTTGATAATGGGTGGGAAAAGATTTAAGATATTATTTATTTTCTAATGTACAGATGAATTTTTATGGACACCATCAATACTAATAAATGATTCTCTCTATAGAAAATTGATTCATGCCAAAAATTTTGCAAGATTGAAGCGTAAGGAGAAATACTTGGGATTTTTCTTTGTTCTTAGTGCTTGATTAAAGTTTTTCACAATAGAATCAACACAAATTCTTTCATGGTCTCTAATCATGCATCCCACTGTAGAGAGGCCAAGGTTACCTCTTGGAAACCCATCAAAATTTAGCTTGTGCTAACCTTTAGGGGATGAACCCTTTTGACTCCCTCTCTTGGATTTTATTTTGGATTTAACCCCATCCATCCCGTAAATGGGGGTACTAACAAGCCTTTCCATTCTTTCATGACCCCACAACTATCTCAATAAGTGAAATCTCTATTTTTGGAAATTTGATTCCTTTCTGCATTGTTGATTATTTCATCTATAACATTTTCTAGCATAGAAAGTAAACAATAAAGTGACATTTCTTTATCTTGAAATTTTCTTTTGTTCCTTTTTTTTCAAGTTGCCATACAATCTTAAAGGCAAATATTTTCCACATGTTGGAGAAAAAAACATTTTGGTATATTTTTAATCAAGAAAAGAACAAGGAAAGGATTTCATATCGTAAAGGAGCAAGCCAACTAAGTTTCTTTTGCACCTTTTACTAACATGACAACAAATTTATAATTTAAGAACAAGTGGTTCACTAATTCTTCTTCTGAATTGCATGAAACACATCTTGAAGGCTTTTTAAACCTAAACTTTGAAGCCTATCCATAGTACGAATTATTTTATGTAAAGTTTCCCAAGTAAATGCCTAGCTTTGGGTAAGCCATTATTATACCAAAATAGATGAGTTGGCCAACCCCCATTTTTCGTATTAGGTCTTCTTCTAGCAAGCACCTTATTTTGAATTTCTTGTTTTTGCTCCACACCATTTGCTACAATCTTCTTCATTAGTGACCATTTGTATCAAATAGTATTGGTTGAAATAGTTGAATTTGTATTATACCTTATGGGTATATCTAAAAAATATTAATTTTACCTTTTTCCAACTTAATAAAGAAGTCACAAGTACCAATATAACATTGATTATTAATTCACATTTTACATAATTTTCTTTATTTTTATATTTGCAAGTGATAAGAAGTGGACTAAGTTACTTATTATTAAACATTTTTTAAATTTTTTTTATGAAATTAATATTTAGTTTTGTTATTTAATTATAGATATTATAAGTAAACATTGCCTAAATTTGTACAAATTTCTTATTAAAAATACTGTATTATAGATGCATTGTAGGCTTCATAGAATAAGTAAGATATATTTGCATACCACTTCATTATGATGACTTCTATTTTATATTATATTTTATGTTTTTAATAATATTGTATTGACTAAATTGAAACTTGATTGATAATGATGATATGATAGATACTTAGCAATGGAAGATACAAGAGCATTGAACATCGTGCAATTACAAGCCAGAGCAAGGGGAGAACATCAATTGCTACATTCTATAACATACATAAAGAGAAAGAAGTGTGTCCTGTCCTAGAGCTTATAGATGATAATCATCCTTGTTTATATAGAAAAATTAAAGTTTCTGATTATGTTCTTCATTATTTAGCCAACAAGCTTGAAGGAAAGAAATCAATAGACTACCTTAAAATGCATTAGTTTTTTTTTTTTTTTTTAAAAAATTATTGACTACAACGACTTTATGCAAAGGTAGAGCTAAATTTCATATTTAGTGTATGATACTTCCATTGATCAACAATAGGTTTTTTATAAAAATAAATGTTAAAAGTAAAGAATTATATTAGAGCGTGCTTAGTTCAAACTAAATATTGTACTAAATTAAATTATGTTGTAATTATTTTTTATAAATATATATTTGACATTTATAAACTAAAATTTTAGCTTGATCTTTATTTAGTGGTTGATGGCATACATTTTTTGTGTCCTAATATTCATATTTTCATGAAAAAATATATTTTTATTTATTTATGAGCT